>CATIWR010623806.1:0-14937 GCA_949677035.1 Omphalea diandra | reverse complement strand
AAATGTTCTAAATTGTTTTTTTGAAATTATATGATATAAATATTTTTTATTTTCTAAATTGTTCTAACTCCATATGTGTTTAAAAGAAGATTTCTTAAGGATTGATAGACAAAGCATAAGCTATAATTAATTATGTCTTTGACTAGGACTTTGCAATCTTAGATAATAAAACCAATATACAAAGGGACCGGTTGGTAAAAATAATTTAGAGATAATTTATCAAATATTTTAATATCAAATTTATATAAATTATCAATTATTAATAACAGTTATATTTATAATTAAGAAATTATAATTAAACAAGGAATGTACATTTCTGTTATGTGGAATGTACATTTCTGTTATGTGGAATGTACATTTCCGTTATGTGGAATGTATATTTTTAGCGGTATCGGTTTCGGTATACCGCGAATACCGCATAATTTTAGCGGTATCGGTTTTGGCGGTTTTCGTGGTACTCGGTATCGGTATCGATATTATGATTTTTCGATTTCGGTATTCGCGGTATCGGTAAAATTCGCTGTTTCGGTATTCGCGGTATACCGATTACACCCCTATATTAAACTGTGTCTCTGTTCCCGATATTTCGTGATTCGGATGCGCGCATAAGCACATGTGAATAATAAACACATATTACTCCTATGATATTTAAAAACGTGCATAGATTAATTTTTTTTCTTTTCTTCCTTTTTCTTTTATATTTTGTTATTCTCTTTGTTATTTTAACTACAATAAATTGATCTTATTTAAAAACTATGATACAAATTTTCTATTATTACTTATTTTGAATTAAAAAAATTTTAAAATTTTTATTTTGTATAAAAATTAAATAAGTTATATTTTTATTCCTAAAAAAGAAGTATTAATGCACTAAAATTGATATATTAATTTTGAATTGTATGTTCATGAATTTTAATACTTAAATTTTTTTATTATATAGAGATTCATTTTGTCAAATACTATAAATCCATTAATTAAAATATGCAGGTTCATTAGTTATCAACTATAAGTTTATCGCTTTTATTTTATATCAGTTAGCAGCTTAGATTATAAATGAATCAAAAATTGGAATGAAATATAAAAAAAAATACAACAATATATTTATAATGAATATGTTCATTTTTCATATATGTTTCTGTTTCATACAGGTTCATTAGTTAACACATGTAAGTTCATTATTTTTAAAAACTCTATATATGATCATTAATGAAATAACATATATTCATTAATTAAATCATATAAGTTCAAAATTTATCTGTTGTTGGTTCACCGTTTTTAATATTCAAGTTTATAACTTGTATATGTTTATTATTTAAAAACTATGAGTTCATTAGTTAGATTATAGAGATTTATTAGTTATCCACTATAAATTTATCACTTTTAATAACTCAAGTTCATTAATGAAATACTGATTATAGCAAAATGGACCTTTATAATTAAATTAATAAACACAAAAATATATAATTTATAAACATTAGTAGAGATGAGCAAACGGTTGGTTCGGTTTTTTACTAAAATTAAATAAATCAAATTTTATATATTTAAAACCGAACCAAAATTCTTGAAAAAACTAAATTAATCAAATTGATTAAACCAAAATTTATGTGTCTATAAACCGAATTAAACCTATAAAGTTTGGTTCGATTTGATTTATTTCTATTAAACACATGTATTTTAAATATGGTTATATTCAAATTGGTTTGATTTATTAATAAATTTGGTTAATTTGACTTTTTCTGTTTTTTATCTAAAAATTTTAAATTATAACCAAACCAATTTTATTAAAGAATCCAATCGAACCAAATTGAATAAATTAAATTCGGTCAATTTTTTTGGTTCGATCCATTTTTGCTCGCCCTAAACATTATATTAAATTATTGATGAACCTCAATTCTATACTATGTGAACTCGTGAGTTTGAACTAATGAACCTATGCACACAAACTAATAAACATATATCTTAATGACATATAGTTAAATATTTTAATATTATCAATTTTTTTATAATATTAAAATTGATAAACACTATAGAATTTATATATTAAATATAAAATATAAAATAATTAATGATAAATTATTATATTATATTATTTTAATTGAAATTTTGATATAATTATATTTATTATTATTATATTATTTTATGCAAAAAATAAAATAAGTCTATTTTTTCTAAATAAATGAAATACTAATGCTAATAATAATAATAATAATAATATTATTATTATTATTAATGTAATTAAAAAGTAAACAAAAAGAGATGCAATATATAGAAAAACAGACAGTAAAAAACGAGACATATGGCACATAAGTGTGCCGCACATATTTTAAACTTTGAACCACGATGGATCATGTTCCAAAATCCAGGGTATAATTTGCCAATTTATACTAGTCTGATAAACCCATATGGCCCCGTTTTCCCACTGATTTCATTGAAATTCATTCAAAAATATTTTTTAATTATTTTTCACTCATTTATTTAAGTATATATATTTTTATAGATATTTTATTTACATATATGTAAGTACACATAATCACATTATATCATATTTCATATATTGATACAATTTAGACAAAAAATTTAAAAATGGAATAATTTATTATAAAAATAGTAAAAAATACATATAATATATAAAGCATGTTCTTTATTACTTGAGTCAACAAATAAAAAACCCAAGCAACCCGATTTCATAAATGAGGTGGATAACAGCCCATTCAAGTCTAGTTGAACTATCAATAGAAAAACATAATTAAGCGGTAAAAGTCTTACCATTGCTTAATAAGCATACAACAAAAATATGTATTTTCAATTAAATTAGACCAAATTAAAATTTGAATTATAATTTCAGCTCAAATCCAATTATATTATTTTACAATCCAAATGCTAAAATTATAATTTCAACTCAATTTTAATTATGTTGAAATTCTGAATTGCAATTTCAATTCTGACATCAAATGGATTCTTATTAAAATGTTCGAGAATTGTTCATTAAATTGGATTGCAACTCTAATATTGTAATTCAGTAATCTAAAAATAATAATTATATGATGATAATAGTAAATAAGGGATTAATTAGCTAATGGAAATCAACGGTTTGCCTACAATTGATTTTGTAGTGTACCTGCAACGCTAGTATTTTAATGTTTATCTGTGCAGAGCTGAATGAGCAAGCAGTGAAAGCGATAGATGGTGATTTATCTCCACCTGAACGACTTCAACAGGCGATTGAATGTTTGCCTTCATTGAATTCCTCAAACTCAGGACATCTAGTGAAAGGCTCAGAGTTTGCATTCCATCGATGGACAATAATGGATTATTCTAGAGCCTATAGTTCTGGACAAATAACTCCTTACGTGGTACGCTAGATACTATCTTTATATATAATATGTTTAGGTGAATAATACAAATTTTAAGTATAATTTTTTACATTTATTTATTTATTTTATGTAACTTACATTTCACTGACAATAAACTAGTTTTTGAAAGAGAAAGGAAGAGTTGGTTTCTGAGGGCTTGATACTATACTATTTAGATTAGTAATTTTTTTTTTTTTTAATTTCAGTTAGTAAGCTTGGAGCATTCTTACTTTTAAGAGGTTAAAATTGTGAAAATATTTGCATTTGTTAAGATCAAATTACATTCATTTCCAATATTATTCTATTTTGGAGGTCACCAAAAACTGCCTTAAAACTTCCATATGCATCATATTTTGGTTGTGCAGGTGGCAGAACGGTTGATAGCAGCCATCCATGAATCTTGCAGTGCTTCGGTGGACATGGCGTTCTTTATTAATTATAACGCTGACGATATTTTAAGGCAGGCTGCAGAATCAACTCTGCGGTGCCAAAGAGGTAAACTGCCTGCTGATGCCTTATCCAACTTTCATCTTTAAATTTAACGAGCAATTATGTGCCGCCATTTTTATCTTTACAAGCATCACAAAATTAATACCTGATTCATATGAAAAAGAACCCTAATAATTAATCTAATTCCTTATTAGAGGCTTTATATCTTGTAACTCATGATCACTTCAAATAGAAAAAAGTGAATTCATATGACCGACTCTAATTAACTTAGGATTAAAATTTAGTTGAATTCGATTGAGTTATTAACTGTGCTCGACATATATTATATTCTTATACACTTAAAGTACATTATTGAACTCATGATTTCCATGCTGCAATACAATAAAGGAGAACCAAAATCAGCTCTAGATGGAGTCCCAGTTGCTATCAAGGATGAAATAGACTGTACTCCCTATCCAACTACAGGTAATTGAAACTAAATAAAACAAGATGGTTTAACTATTCATATCTATATAACATTAATTGATTTGATTTCCCAGGAGGTACAAGGTGGCTGCACAAATTTAGACCGTGCAAGACCGATGCCTATTGTGTTACGTGCCTCAGAGAATGTGGTGCTATACTTGTTGGAAAAACTAACATGCATGAGCTTGGAGCTGGGACAAGTGGAATAAATCCCCATTATGGGTACCATAGATTTACTTTTCTTTTTAAACTCATAGACATCATCATATATATATATATATATAACGTTTATTTTATGAATGCTGTAGCGCTACGAGAAACCCATATGATCCAGTCAGGATCTCTGGAGGTTCTTCTAGTGGATCTGCTGCTGTGGTTGCTGCAGGACTCTGCCCTGTTGCCCTTGGTGTTGATGGAGGAGGTAATCTTTCCTGTTATGTCTTTTGAACTAGAAAACTGGTACTCTCAATGTTGTTATACTATTCGTTCCATTATGCCGTATGCATATGACTGACTAATTTAGTATTACAAAATTTGGATAAAATTCATCCTATTGTTCTATATTCTTATTCGATTCCTATAATTAAATTTTCCTTTTACCTCATATTTACATTAAAACAAATAATATACAAATAAATCTTTGATTCAATAGTAAAAATAGTCTCATGTTGGACCCAATCGAGACCAATTGATTCTAAAAAATTAAAGCACATAGTATATACTATTAAATCATTAACCACTATAAATTGCACAGAAATAATTTTGTTGAACAAAATGTATGAGATAATTTGATTTGCAATAAATAAATAAATAAATAACTTTAAAATTAGAATAAAAATGAGTAATTTCAATTTCTTATATTTAATTCACTTAAAAATGTATAAGAATCGAAATAACATTTGTCCAAGCATAGAATGATCCATTTTATTTGTTAGAAAATGAGACCTTCATTTTCATAAAAATCAAGTCAAATATATATAATTTGTTCAACTTAATAAGTATTTGATTGTTGACATACAAAATATTACAATTAAATATATAAAATAAATTATAAATTTAAATATTAAACAATATGAAATTAAAAATTTTTTAAAAATAATATAATAATAAGAAAATATAATTTGATTAAAAATTTTAATTATAAAATAAAATAATACAATAATTTCATCCTTAGCTCTAATATATTATATATTTGAATAGTATGTCATTAATATAAAATTTATATTGATTATCAATTTTAATACTATAAAAAAATAAAAATAAGGGGAATCAATTCTCGTTCCTCTAATGAACTAAACGTTTAAATATAGTGATTTCTTTTCGATTTCACTCGATTTCCTTTGTGATTTTCTATTTCGATTCTGAAATATAAACCAGGTAGAACAATAGTGTATTTAGTTATCTTATTTTTTTTTTAAAAAAAAATTCATTTCTTTTGATGTTTTTGTACTCCAAATTAAATCGTAAATATGGTCTTAGGCTCTGTCAGGATGCCAGCAGCTCTTTGTGGTGTTGTGGGATTCAAACCAACTTTTGGGCGTGTGCCCCATTCAGGGTATGCTGTGTAAATTTTGTTATTTTTACAATAATCCGAGATTGATTTTTGACAAGTTCATAAAGATTGAGTTGTAATTTGTTTCAGTGTTCTCCCTCTAAACTGGACGGTTGGGATGGTTGGAGTATTAGCAGGCACCATTGAGGATGCATTTATCATGTTAGTGTGCTTTCTTTATTCGCAATTATGGCACTTGAGATTAAAACTATGCAGTACTTGGATCGATTAAAGAACAAAGAGAATTGCTCTTAATAATTGTCCAATATCGTAGAACTGATAATTTTGTAAAGAGTTTTATTGCTGGTTTGTAATTTCAGTTATGCAGCTATTAGTGGCCAGCTTCAATCGCACGAACCCTCCACCATACAACCGGTGAGAATTGGTTTGATCTAAGAATCGCTTTATTCGATTTCTAGTATTCATTCTTGTCCCTGGATTAAATAATGAACTAATCATTTATCCGTATTTTGATTAATGGTTGTTGAATACACATGCAACGTATATACCATTGTTCGCTTAATAAAATTACCATTCTATATTGTATGTGTGCATTGTATTTAAATTGTCCAAAAAAAAAAAAAAATATATGTATGAGTGATTAATGAGATCCAATCTCAATGAAACTGATTATCTGACTGATTTATGACATATTTTGCTTTCTTTGTTTCTTTTTCTCTTCTTAAGCCGAAATTATATTTTCCATTGTTGAAGTCTACAAGTCCAATTTCAAACATTAGACTGGCAAGATATGGAGAGGTTAGTAACTTGTTTCTCATCCTTATTCAATATTTACAGATGCTTAATTGAAATGCATGGTGAGGTTAAACCAGTTATTTTATTTATTGTTAATCAAACCAAAAAAAATTAATAAATAAAGCTGTCTCATTACATACTAGAAAAAGTTAAGCAACCATGATTTTATTCTCTTTAACTTATAAAAAATTTTCACAATATGGTTTCAGTGGTTTTTGTATCACTATCATGATATTTCTTTTATGTGGAAGAAAAGTTAGAACACATAAAGAAAAATGCGATGAGGTGTACATGAAACCTTAAATATTATGATTTATCCTAAAATTGTGGACAAACCAAGCTGAAAATCATTTCAATGGCCATTTTTTGTCCGCAACAGTTGTTTATGTTCAATAAAACAATGAAGAGCTCTTCTTTACGTAGAACAGAGACTGATATGAAAAATATTTGCATAAATCTCAGTTGTTCACTTTTGCAATAGTATACAGACCTATATTTATACTGTACAAGGTATAATCTAGGGAGCCTTTCCTTAGCTCACGCGAACACTCCCCCTTAAGTTGCTGAGTATATATCAAGCATACCCAACTTGTTAAGTGAGCTGTGAAAATCTTTTGCAGATACAGCTTTTGTCAAAACATCCGCTAGCTGGTTTTGTGAATTAACAAATAGAAAACTGATTGTACCTTTGTCAAGATGGTCTTTAATGAAGTGTCGCTCATCCGCAACATGTTTAGTTCTGTCATGTTGGACTGAGTTATTAGCAATGGCTATGGCTGACTTCTTATCGCAAAATAACATCATAGGCTTTGGATGACAAACACCAAGATCTTGAAAGACACGTTTGATCCATAATAACTCAAACTCCATGAGCCATTCCATGAAATTCTGCCTCTGCACTTGACCTTGCCACCGCCTTTTGTTTCTTACTTCGCCAAGTTACCAAGTTCTTTCCAACAAATACAAAGTAACCAGAGGTAGATTTTCAATTAGTTTGATCTCCAGCCTAATCCGGGTCTATGTCTCCATTGATCTCTTGGTTCCCATTCTTGCAAAAAATAACCCTTTTCCTCGAGATGATTTCAACTACCTTAAGATAACTGCTTCCATATGCTCTTCACTTGGAGCATACATGAATTGACTTACTACGCTTACTGTGTATGCAATGTCGGGTTTGGTATGAAATAGTTAGATCAACCTTCCAACCAATCATTGATATCTTCCTTTATTTGTTGGAACTTGATCTTGTCGGATAGCTAATTTGTGGTTCATCTCAATGGGAGTTTCAGCTGGCTTGCAATTCATCATGCCCATTTCAGTTAACAAATCAGACACATACATTCGTTGACAAAGAGAGAAACCAAGGGCTGACCTTGCAACTTCAATACCTAAGAAGTATTTTAGGTGACCAAGGTCGTTGAGTTCAAATTCAGTTGCCAAGCATTTTTGAAGAAGAGCAATTTCAACTGAATCATCTCCTGTAACAACCATGTCGTTAACATACACAATGAGAACAGTGACCTTGTCTTGGTTTCGTTTGACGAAGAGTGTATGATCTGTATCACTTTGCTTGTGTCCCATCTGCTGCATGAACTTTGAGAACCTTCCAAACCGTGCTTGTGATGATTACTTTAACCCATATAAATGCTTTATTTAATTTGCACACTTTGCCGATACTGTTCTTTCCTGGAGGAAGATCCATGAATACTTTTTCTTCTAAAGTTCCTTTAAGGAACACATTTTTCACATCAAATTGTTGCAAGGACCAGTCTCCATTTGCTGCAATAGAAATTAGAATTCGAATGGTATTTATCTTTGCTATAGGAGCAAAAGTATCCCCATAATCGATTACGTACCTTTGTGTGTATCCTTTTTGCGATGAGTCTAGCCTTGTAATGATCAATGCTTCCATCTGAATTGAGCTTGACTGTGAATATCCATCTGCATCCTACAGTCTTTTTCCTTTCAGGTAAGGGTACGAATTCCCATGTTGAGTTCTTTTGTAGGGCCTCCATTTCATCATTCATAGCTTTCTTCCACTTTGGGTTTGCTTATGCATCCTGCACATTACTAGGAATAGATACATTGGATAATTGATTCAGAACAAGTGCATGTGATTCTGACAAACGATGGGAGGAGATATAATTATTTATTGGATATTTGGATTTAGCATTAATATCAAGATTGTATTGTTGTTTTGGGATTCCTCTATTTGTTCTAGGTGGGTACCTCAGTTCAACATCGATTGGGACTAAATCAGATGTTATAGGAGGTGAAGATACCTGAGGTGATGCAGTCAGAAGTTCTGTGGCGTTTGGAGAATACTAGGAAGTTGTACGATCTTGATTTGGATGAGTTTTATCACTCTGTGGGGTAGCAATTATTTGTTCTGTTTCAAATTCAGATTCAACAACATGTCATTGCATCCCGTCTTCCTCTTGTATCGGCTGTTCAAGTAAGTTAGATGTTTGTACATCAAGATTACATGAATTTTCACATGGTTGTGTACCAGGAATTTGGATTTGTCTATCCTGAGTGCACACTTCATTAGTAGATTTTAATGTCGGTGTCTCCCCTTGAAGAGAGCACTTAGGATTATTGAAATACGATCCTGAAAGATTCCAATGAGTTCGTTGTAGTACACAGATAAGGGTCTACCATTTTGGTGGATTGTAAACAAATGTCGATTCAATTCAAACAATTGTGTTTCGTCTGAGCCATCATAAAAGGTTTTTGGGACAGCATCCAATATATCTTTTGCCATCTGAAGGCGAATAAAACGTTGCATCAATGGTGGACACATTGAATCGATAAGCCAACTCTTGACTCAGTTGTTGTCAGTGAGCCAAACTTCTAATTCTTTGTCTCCAGTATGAGGTTTTGTATAGCACCATTAAGAAAACCAGATTTGTTTCGAGCTCCAATGTGCATCTCCACAAGTTGTGACCATAACGGATAGTTCGTATCAGGATGATTTCAGTAGGAAATGGGGCATTATCTTGTAAAGTTTGAAAAATAACCTGAGATTCTTTAGGGATAATGGAGGTATTTTCAGTTATGGTTGCAGGATATTAAGGTTCTGGGGATGGAGTTCAGTTTTTGATGGTACACTCTGATACGATGTCAAACAGAGATTGATATGAAAAATATTTGAATGAATCTCAGTTGTTCACTTTTGTAATGGTATACAGACCTATATTTATCCTCTACAAGGGATAATCTAACTCCTAATTACGAGAATCACTCTAGTATTTAGTTTCCAAATATATACAGTAATCATCTCCCAAACTAGTCGAAAATTACAACAATCAGACCATGATTCTTGGGAGCCTTTCCTTAGCTCACGCCAACGCTTTAAACTTTCTGTATCCTTATATGAAAATTAGAGTTTTCCTTAAATCTATTTTCATTCCACCTTTATTTGAAAGCATTCGAGTTTATTCTACACGCTCTAGACCATTATTCTAATTTTTTTTTTTTTATTAATTCAAACCACTAATTGGATCAATTAGTGGTTCAATGATTGCAGCGTCGAGATCAGAATATGTTGTTCCCGTGCCTTGGACCAACTCTATGAGAGATACGGTTGGAAGGTATGAGCACCATATATATTGATATTATGACACAAAACCAAAGCGCTGAAATGACTTTTCCTGTTATTCATTGCTAACTAACAACCTACGTATATATGTATTTTTCTTTTTTGGGGTGTTAGACTGTAGAGGTTACTATACCAGAGATAGAAGCGATGCGTTTAGCACATTACTTAACCATTGGATCCGAGTGCAGCACTTCACTTTGTGCCCATTTAGAAAAGTTGTATGTTTCCATCTTTCAGCATCACATTAGCTCACTTCATTTTTATTAAAGGCATGGTTGTAATATCCGGTTCTGATCGATGTTGTATTACTTCTTTTGAAACAGGGACAGTGCAGAGTTAGGATGGGATACAAGGGTAGCACTTTCTGTGTATGGTGCTTTCAGCAGTAAAGAGTACATAAAGGCCCAAAAACTTAGGTATATATATTCATACTTCCTGCCGGCATACATTTACTTAATAATTTGGGAGCATTTAACAATATTGTAACGATAACTGCAGGAATCGAGTAATGCAGTTTTACAAGAGCATATTTGCAAAGGCAGATGTCGTCGTCACACCAACAACAGGGTATTGCTTCCTGCTCTTATTCTTTCTTTTACAAATTTTATGCACTTGTTTCTGTACAAGTTTATGTAGCTTTAATGTCTTTAAGAGTAAGTCGATGAAGCATTACTAAGTTGATGTCACAAAGACTATTCCATTATGACTGTGATAGTGTAACTGCATATCCAATTTTCAATGACGCTACCAGGACCGGTGAACTTGACTACATAAATGGAGGTATAGAATTAGTCTTAATGATTAAGAGTTCTGTTATTAGTATTCTTAGTATGCAACTGAATAAGGGCAAAAATCTATAATGATGACTCTAGGCTGATTTTCATTACTTTCAGCTGCGCTTGTTCGGTATCAGATAGCAGGAAACTTTTTGGGATTGCCGGCAGTTACTGTTCCAGTAATAATTCATTCTATCGCACTGGTGCTAATAAGATTATGTTTGAACATGTTACTTGTTCTACTAATATATATATTGTACCTGATATATAGGTCGGATATGACAAAATGGGCTTGCCTATTGGCATTCAATTCATAGGAAGACCATGGTCTGAACCTACATTGATACATATAGCATTTGCAATGCAGGTATATTATCAGGCATTTTATATTTAAGTTTATTTTTCTTCTGCTCTGTCTCTCTATTTTTGCTTTGGTTTAAGATTGAACATATTAGAGAACGTATAATAATAATAATTATTATTATTATTATTATTATTATTATATCTTTTTTTTAGTGTTTATGACTTTATTGTTTAGGAAATTAATGTCTGGTTTAGAACAAATCATGTAATAAAAGAACAAAAGAATTTTATTTATGAGAGAATTCTATTAGTGATAGAATTTTATTATTTGGAATAAATGTATAATGAATTAAAATCATTTTATTTTCTTAAATATCCTTATTTATTTAAAACAAACATAATGTCAATTTAAGTTATAAAGTTAACAAAGTAATTTTTTCTAAAATTTTTAATTGGAGTGAATTCTTTTAAAAACCTATAGCTTCGACTTTCTCATCAAATTATTTCTTTTTTTAGATTACAGAATTGATTTTTTTAAAAAAAAAAATATACTTTCAAAACAAGAAAATCATTAAAATAGAATGTTTTATATTAATTTTTTAAAAAAATCTGAATGTTTGAAAAAATGAAGAATATAAAATGAAGAAGAAGAAATCTTTTCTTATCACAAAAATTAATTTTTTTTTAAAGTGGTTATGAGTTTAGGAAATTGAAAAAAAATGAAGAAATTAAAAAAAAAAAAAAAAAGGGATTGCTCTAGTAATAATTCAATAAAAAAAGAAAAGAAAAAGGGACAAAATGAACTGGCTGGTAGTAGAAGGAATATGCCCTCTCTTGCCCATCTGAAATGTAATAAATGTGGGGGAGATTATATTAAATTAGTTGTGAATTTATGCATTATGCAATAATAATAATAATAATAATAATTTAATTTTTCATTTTTAATTAATATTTTTTTCTTTACTTCATTTATTTTTCTTATTATATAGAAAAATAAATGTTCATTATTATTAAAATTCTAAAAAGGACAAATATGAAAAATTTTCTATATTGTTAAATTTTCTAAATTATTTTTACGTGAAAACTTATTATACCATTAAACTTATTCTTTTGTTTTTACATGAAAATTTTTATATTTTATTAAATGATCTATTTACTTTTTTAATTAAATGAATAGATTAAATATTTAGTTATTGGTTTACTTGCTATATGATATAATAAAAGTGCCTTATATTGTCATCATTGTTGTTAAACACACAAGTTAATTTATATAATTTTACAAGTTTGCATAATTTATATAATTTTACAAGTTTGCACTTTTTAGTCAAGCAAATGGGTGAACTCATCTATGAAATCATTTTTGCATAAAATCATGATAAACTTGCAGGTAAATATAGTAAAATCGATAATCATAAGTAAAATAGTATATGAGTTTACTATGCATATGAAATTTTAAAGATTGAATTTTAAATTTTATTTTATTTATATAATGTTCTATTTAAATTTATGGTTATAAATTGAATATTAATCAAATATTTTATCAATATGATTAAAAGTTAATTTATGTTATTTGAATTTAAATAAGAATTTTGATGACTTCTTATTTTATTTAATATAGTATTTATTGGTGTATTTTATATTATTAGCTTAATAAATACATGATGGATATACACTAATTTCTTTTATTTATTCTAAAATCTTAATATGAGATGTGAACTTTAACTTCTTTTATGAATAAGTTCTCTTATGATCTTATATTGTGTTTTGTCCCAAAAAAAAAAAAAAAAGAGATCTTATATTGTGTATGATATAAATAAATTCTATAATTTTTATGAAATTCATTTATAAATCCACATTTTGTATGCTTGATATAAGAATTCATTTGAAATTTTATTATAACTAAATCAAATTTTATCAAATTTGATAGATTTTGCAAATGAATTCTAAAATGATAAAGTTTTTTATTATGACAAAAATACTTTCAGTTAAAATGCTTTTTTTTTCTTTTCATCTCTCTCTCTCTCTCTCTCTCTCTCTCTCTCTCCCCCCTTTCTTATGTTTTTTATAGTTGTAATTTTTTAAAAAATAAGACATTTTTTTAAAATAAAATATTTTATTAAATTCTACACTTAAATCAAATATAAAATTTATTTCATTTAAAATTAATTTTATTTTTATTTTGTAGTACGTCAAACATAGAAATTCATTTACAAATAAATTATATAAGAAATTCATTTGCAAGTGAAATGAATTTTAAGTTACAATTGAACCAATATATATATAATTTATATTTTTAAATATTTGTAGTTAGATTTTTAGGAGTATTTTACTATATCATAAAGTCTTATGACTTTAGAATTAAACTTTATGACACTGAGTTTATGGACTTCCATTGATTTTAGGTTGAAAAAGTGAGTTTGACAACCTTGATTGTCTCATATCAAAAATATTATGTTAATACAATTGTTTGACAAATAATAAATATGTATATATATATATATATATATATATATATATATATATATATATATTTGTGATACATTTTTCAATTAAATTGCATCTATGGATAAAACTTTTATATGTTAAGTAAAATTAAAGCAAAAAACAAAAAATTCAATATTTATGGTATAAAGTATTTATAACTAAATGATATTTATCTTTAGCAAATGAACTTTTAAAATTTTTTGTTCACATATTGTTAATAATTCATTGCTTGAATTTGAAAATTATATGATTTTTTTGGTGAAAAATTATTAGAATATGCATATCTTTTTTTTAATATATCATCTTTGTTTTTACATCTTAATTTTTTATTCTATTTTTGTGATTCTTTTTAAATATAGATGATTAACTTATTCATATATAATTTTTTTCATAAAATTATCTGAGATGGTTTTGAATAAAAAAATAACTAAATATTATTAGGCTATTTCTTTTTGTATATTTATTAGATGTCTTAAACTAAATATAAGCATAATCATTACTAAACTATTTTGTGAACTATAATAATATCAATTTATGCGATTTCATATTTAATTTGATTGGCTAAATCATTTAATATAATTTAGTTAAATTATTTTAAAAAATTTACTATGTAAATAAGTCAGTAAATTATTTTTAACATTTAAAAATAAAATATTATAAACAAAAGTATGTAGGACTTTATTTTCAATAAATAGTAAATATATGAGAAGATATTTAAATTGTATAGTGAATTTATTCATATTTTAGTTTTAAATTTAAGAGAGTAATAAGTCTAAATAAGATAATTAGCCATTTATGAAGTTATTAAAAAATTAATTACTAACCAGGTGTTGCGTGGTTTATTTAATATTTTTATATTATTGAATTAATTTTATAGTTCGCTATGTTTTAAGAAATTTGATAATTCATGATTAATTTTTTAGAAATAAATTAATCAATAAACTCTTATTAATTGGTTTTGGTAATTAAATAAAATATTGAATTAACTTTAATAATTTTAAATATGTAATTTATCGACTGTAAAATAATATATTTTAAAAATAAATAAATTATTAATTATTGAAAGATTTTTCTAAAAATAAATTTTGTGTATCATTTAAGTTGTATTGAAATCAATATGTGTATTATTTTTATAAAATTAATAAAAATATCCATTTTATTTATGTAGTAAAAGATAAATACGTTTAATTGCTAAAA
>CATIWR010623781.1:0-21996 GCA_949677035.1 Omphalea diandra | reverse complement strand
GAGTAAGGATAACATGACTGTGTGATTAGTAAGATGAGTGGGTAAGGAGATGTGATGATAGGGAAGAAGATGTCTATTTAATTAGCATAGGAATTGAGCACAAAATTCAGTGCCACTATTTTGGGACTTTCTGGAAGACTTTTTATACAAAGGAAACGACTTTTGGACTTTGCAATATCATGTTTCAAAGCCAGCTTTATATTTTATACTTAAATATTTGAACTTTTTAAAAAAAAAGTGGTTTGTTTTATTTAGTAAAAATGGTGTGGTATGAATCATTTTCTTATAGGACGAAACCAAAAGTAGCATTGTGAACTAATGGCAACCGCGCATATTAGAAATTTCAGGGTGTGCACTATAAGACCAAAGAAAATAATTGTAAAGTGGAAGCAATCATGTAGAAAACAAGTTATATGTAGAAGTGGTTTGAAAATTATATTTCAATTCCATTTGTATGTGTAAAAGTTGATAGGGTCAGCATGAAGTTGAAATGAACCATATCAAATGAAATTTCAACGAAAGCATGCATATGAAAGGACAAAGCAAGAAATAAATAACATCCTACTAAGAGATTATTAGTTATATATTGAAATTTCCTTATGAAAATGATGGATAGTGAGGATTGGGTCATTTTCATTTGAACTCCTTGCAAGTTAGAACACTAATGTGGTTGTAGTTATCAGCGTTTTCAACCACAATTAATCTAAAATGTTTTATCGTCTTTCTTTACTTGGGTTGCTGTCCCGTGAACTTTAAAGCTGACGGCAATATCATGATTTTTTCTTATTTATTAAAATGTTATTTTAATAAATGAATTTTTTTTTTAAGATAAATGCAAATTTGTTGTTATTACATATTTGAATATTTTTAGATCCACACTTATGTAAGGATGACAAATGGATTGTCTCACAGATTTAAATTTAGATCAATTTTGAGTCTAGTCAAATTTAGATCATGCGTTTTTTTTTTGGGAGATTTGAACATGATCGTTTCAACTGTGGTCAAGTCAGATTACTGGATCAAAATACATAAATCTGAGTAATTTTTGAATTTTGGATTGGATTGAGTCTTTCATAATTTTAATTTTTTAAAATATAAAAAAACATTTTTTAATTTTAAATAAATTTTAAATATTTAATAATTTAAATCGAGTTATTCAAGTCGATCTGCAAATCATTCAATATTAGATCAACTTGGATTGATCCGCATGTCAAGTTTTAATCCTATCAAAAATTTTATTCATTTTCTCTTTTAGTTTACGAGGAATTTAAATAATTTTGATTTTATTCAAATTAATATTGAATTTGTCTGCATTAATATTGAATTTTGAATTTTATTTAAAAATTAAAACTATATTAACATTCTTTAAATTTAAATATTCATTTTCAATCTCATTCCATTTCAAGAGGGGACCAATAGTACCTTTGGTGGGGTTGGATGAAACTGTACTCCTTCAAGTGTGCCTTAGCTTTGTTGGTTGAATTAAGTCTCGACTTTGTCTGCATCCCCATCGCTTGTGCTTGGGCAGGCTCTATCTGCTATTTTGATAGGATATATATTATAGTATGGACAAGTCAACCGTTTGGAAGACCTGTCCACTTCCGACGAGCCAAGGCAATTTTGTTATTGCACTTTTACCTAAAAAAAAAACCTAAACTTTCAACGGTTTAACAAATTTAATCCCAAATTTAAGTTTTTATTTCAAATCTAGCATAGGTGATGGCTAATTCGTTCAAATTTAGTTTAGGTGATAACTAATTGATCAAGACTAGTAGTTTGACGGTGACGAGTAAAAAAACAAAGTTGAGTCATTTGACAATATTAACTCAACGATTTTGCTAAAAGGTTTAATTACTAAAAAAAAAATGCTAAATTTTAACGTATTTTTTAAATTAATCCCTTACTGCTTTTTTTTTAAAAAAAAAAGTGTTCAAATTTTAATTTTCTTTTCAAATCTATTCTCAAATTAAAATCTAATCATTAAAAAACGAACGAATGACCATTTTGATTCCTGCACTTTTTTAAAAAGTTTGGTTAAATCCAAAAAAGAGAAAAATAACTCAAAATTATATAAAATCTTATTTAATTTGGTTTGGTTCACTTTCAATATCTAAAATCTAACCAAATTGAATTGAATATATCTATTCTAAGTTATTAAAATAAAATTTATTTAAAATATATAAAATTTTATTGTAAAATATTATTAATTCATAATTCAAAGTGAAAACTTAAACAATCATAGTTTTTAAGAATAATACAATGATGTTATTACTTTTTTTATAAAATAGCTTAAATTTATTTCTTATAAATAGTCAAATTATCTCTTTATATTAATAAGTCTTTTCTTATAAGAAAAATAAATTTACTAAAAATACACTATAGTCAAATGTAAAAAATTCAAAAATAAAAATATGTAAAATCTTATTTAACTTTTCTTTTTATATAAACAGTGTCATTTTCACTTTTACTTAGTGTTGGTGTTTGTATAATAATATAAAATTAATAATTTTTTACAATATTTCTTTAGTATAAAAAATACTTCACTTTTGTTTTAAAAGTATATTATATGATGTGAAAATTCAATCCATTTTAAAAGTATATTATATAATATAAAAATTTAATATTATTATAATAAGATTTAATCAATTATTTTATTCTTAAAATTTAAATAAAATAAATTAACTTTATATTTTTATATAGAAAGGCCTAATGATTTAGAAAATTTAAAAATATGTGTGTATCTGCAATTATAGCCCAAACTTATCAACTTTGCAATTGAGACCCATTTTTTATTTTTAGTAACAATTATAGCATAATTACCAAATTAGGAGAAAATAAGTGTGTTTATTACCCATTTATTAATTAATTTTTTTATCAATTATAGTTTAATTGCCCTTTAATCAATTAGTTATAGTCTAATAAACACACTTATTTTCTCCTAAATTAGTAATTAGGCTATAATTGTTACTAAAATTCAAAAATAGGTCTTAATTGCAAAGTTTATAAGTTTGGACTATAATTACAAATATGTGCATACTTTTAAATTTTTTGAATCATTAGACCATATAGAAAAATACTTTGTCCAATTTTTTTAATTTTTTTAATAATTAGATTTTGGTTTGAGGATAAAGTTGAAAAGTAAATTAAAGTTTAGAAACTTTTTTGTTAAAAACTGAAGTAAGTGATAAATTTAAAAAATAAATTAAAATTCACAACTTTAGCCTTTTAGCAAAATCATATAGTCGACATTGTCAGATTACTCAACTTTGTTTTTTTTCACGTCACTGTCAAAAAACTGATCTCAATCAACCAACCACCATTAAGACTGGATTTGAAATAAAAACTTAAGTTTAGGATTAATGAAAAGTGTCAAACAATTAGCTAGATTTGTTACTATATATATATATATATATATATAGCAGGGTTGTTTCTATTTAGCAGCATTTGACAATCTTTTTTTTCTTCATTATTTTCGTTTTTTGCTTATGTTTTGTATCAATTTTTGTAATTCTTTCATCAATTTTTTGTAATTTTACTTCTACCTTTTTTTTATTTTTTGACATGTAAATGCAATTTTGATAAGTTATAGTAATTCATTAAACTATAACTGACATTAATTTTTAAATATATAATATTATAAGACTAATTATTTAATTTTTTGTTATGATTGTTACTCAGTTTTTATATTGACTTCAAGTTTTATACCTATGGTAGAAAAAAAATATGCAAACACACTCTAAGCATAAATACATTAACATCTATGTATTCCTTGAGATTTTGTATGTTCAACAAATACATCTCTAGGAATCGACTTTATTAGTGGATCTGCAATCATATCTCACATAGAAATGTGTTTCATGTTTACTTCTTTGTGTGCCACCATGTCTTTAATAAAGTTGCACTCAGTATTTATATGTTTGACTTTACAATGAAACTTTGGGTCTTTGGTATATGCAATAGTCGCTCGACTGTCACAGTTGACTAACATTGGATCAGTGAAACTAGTGGTGACTCCCCAGATCATTCAAAAACCTTTTAACTCATACAACTTCTTATACTATCAAAGAGAAAGCTACAAATTTGGATTTCATCGTGAACAGGGCTATACATGACTATTTTTTATTACTCCAGGATATGGCGCCATTTTAAAGTAAGAAAATGAAACCAGAGGTAAACTTTCTCTCATCTAAGTCTTTTTCCTAGTCGGCATCAGTATAACCTTTCAAATGCATATCAAGTCTTGATAGTATAGAAAGTAGTTAGCAGTTCCCTTTAGATACCTCAAAATCCTATTTAT
This sequence comes from Omphalea diandra, assembly GCA_949677035.1. Lineage (NCBI taxonomy): Eukaryota > Viridiplantae > Streptophyta > Magnoliopsida > Malpighiales > Euphorbiaceae > Omphalea > Omphalea diandra. The sequence goes on along the minus strand of CATIWR010623781.1, from coordinate 17,699 downwards.
AGTTTTTCAATGTGTTGGTCATGGGTTGGATTAGTATATGCTAATTATTCCCACAACATAACAGATGTCTAGTCTTATATACATCATAGAATACATTAGATTACTAACCGCACAAGCATAATGAACTTTACTCATTTTTTCCTTTTCCTCTTGGGTCTTGGGACACAATTTTCGGCTTAAACCCTCACCTTTAGCTATAGGAGTATCAATGGGCTTACAGTCTTGCATTTTAGATCATGACTTTTCTAATATATGTCTCTTATGAAAGAAACAATACTTTCTTTGGACGATCTCCTGAAATCTTAACTCCAATAATATATGCAGCTTCACCCATATCCTTCATTTTGAAGTTCGATGACAATCATGCTTTAATGTCATTAACATACTCCTTATTGTTTTTAGCTATAAGCATGTCATCAACATACAATGACAAAATCACAAACTTATCCTTAAACCTTTGGTTTATACATAATGATCCTCCTTAATCATAGTGAAGCCATGCAAAATAATTGCATTGTGAAATCAAATATACCATTGCTTTGATGACTATTTGAGGCTCTAGATAGACTTCAAAAATCTACAAACCTTTTGTCCATAACCTTCTTTAATGAAACCTGTTGGTTATTCTATATAGATTTCATCATTTAGTTCTCCATTGAGAAAGGCAATTTTTTACATTCATTTGATGTAATTCAAGGTCTAAGCTAGTAACTATAGCTAGAATTAAGTGAATCGAGGTAAATCTCATGATAGGTGAAAAAATTTCCTCATAGACAATTTTTTCCTATTGTGTGTATCCTTTCGAAACTAGGCGACCCTTGTCCCTCTCAATGGTGACATTTGTCAAGTATAGGAGAGACTCTCTAATATTTATAATAGAATGGTTATGCTAATGTTCAAAGCCAAGAACAAGCCAAGCTAGACAAAGCCCTTAGGAAAGGGAATCTTCCCTTTGCTTGGGTGCCTCCCCCACCCGTCAATTTTTTGCAAATATTGTACTCTACTGGTCATAGTTTTAATCAATGAATCTCCTTTTTGATTAAAATATATATATATATATATATATATATATATATATCAAGCAATTTAATTCATAGGTACGCTTGTCTCAATGATCTCGAAATGGGCTTGCATTATGGACCTTGAGTCCAATCCATCTTTACTGGGATAATGTCAAAATATATAATATAGGTTAGAAATATATATTTTAAAATTTTTAGCTTAGCTATTTTAAAAATAGTTGGGATTTAATAATTTCTACTAGTCGTAAACTCGTGCATTGAACAAGATGATTATAATAATAATGTTTAAATAAATCTAATATTTATTTTTATTAAGTAATTAGTTAATTAATTCAATGATTGATTATTATTTTAATTAAAAATAATGTGAAGTAAATAAAATAATAAAATAAATTTATTAAAATCTATAGTTATGTATGTAAATAATTGTAATAAAAAATTGTCTATTGATTTATATTTTCAATCTTATGTGACACAATTTAAGAGAAAATTTATTAAATTTAAATGAAGTAATTTTTTATAATTAATCAAATAAATAATATTAAGTATTTCATAGTGAAAAATAATAAATAATTACAAATTATATATACATATATGAGATAATTATAACAAAAAATTTTCTATTGATTCATACCTTCAATTGTATGTAGCATAGTTTTAAGAAAAATTTATTAAACTTGAACAAATTAATTATGATAATTTATTATATTATCATTAGCCTTTATATACTCAAAATTTTGAACAATTAATGAAATTAATTTAAATTTTAGATTTATATTTATAATTGTTACTTTTTAGATTTTCTAATTTTCTATTTAGAAGTTTAAAATTTTCACTTTTTGAGATTGTTTTAATTTTCTATTCAAAAATTTTTTGTTATATGATCTTAGTTTTCTTTTTAAAATTTTTATTGTTTAGATTTTTTTAATTGTCTATTTATAAAGTTTTTTAATATGACAGTTAATTTTTCTAATTTCCTATTTAGAATTTTTTTATTGTAATTTTCTATAATAAAATATAAAATAATAACATGTGGTTATATTATAAATAATTATTTGATAAAAGGTAAGTAATTGCTTAAAACTAATTTTGAGACTGAAATTAATAATATATATTTATTGATTGATTAAAATTCCAGTTAATTACTTAGCTCGGCATATAAATATTTATTTGAATTAGACGTATCCATTTGAAATCATGAATCAATCCTAGTCCCTGGATATGTAAGAAAACGAAATTCTAATTATTATATTTATTTGAAAAAAAAAACTTAAACCAATAATAATTTTATAATATTAAAAAAAAAATCTGCGAAATTAGTGTAGGTGTGCTTTGAAACAAGAAAAAAATTATTTAAAAAACTTAATTACACTTATTTAGGACAATCCCTCCTTATTTAGGATTAGAACATAGCGAACTCTATTTTTCCTAACCAACTAAATTCTTTTTGTTTTAATTTTTTCTCATAAAATTAGTTTTTTTTTTTTTGTCAATAAAATACTTTTTAACTTTTTTCAAATTAAAGCTCGTTTTATACAAAGATTTTTTATAAATAAAATTAGAAGATAAATTTTCTTAGATGATGTTTGGTAAAACTGAAAATTAAGTGTTAAAAATTTATAAGAGGTGAATTTTAAATATTGAAAATTTTTAATTGTGTAATTATTTGATATAAACTGAAAATTAAGTGTTGAATCTAATTAATCTTTTTTATGTAATTATTAAAATATTTAAAATTATTCAGTGACAATTTTGTCCTTATCATATTAATCTAATATTTTCCAAGATCAAAAAATTAAAATTACTCAAAGAATTAAAATATTTTATTTAAAATGCTGATATAGTTCTAAATTAATGAAAACGCAAATTGTTGAGATCTTGTAAGAGTGTGTGTGTGTGTGTGTATATATATATATATATATATGTTCACATCTATGAATAAAACGTATTGTGAAATAGTTTTTTTTTAAATGAGAATTTATTAATTTGTTAAGGACATATATGTCACATTAATAAAAATATTTTAATATTTATTGACTAAACGTGTTAAGTAATAATTTTAAGTTAAAAATTTTGACTTATTATTTTAAGAGAGTGGATGATCTTTTAGGATCCCACAACGGTTGTGAAAAGTGCATGTATGAGTTATATAAATTAGCATATTTTTACAAAATTATCATGATTTTGTGAAAGAGTATGTACTATCTCTAACCCGCATATATGTTTATGTATATTGATTAAAAAAAACCAAACTGAACTTTTTAAGTTATTGATAAATAAAAAGTTTAAAACAGATAAGTGCTTAAAATTTTTATTTTAAGTACTAAATTGAGTGATCGAACAACCCTTAGTCAATAAAAATATATAAGATAATATGTATCATTACAAATTTTATATATATATATATATATATGCCCTAATATTTTGTCTGTTTTATATGCCGATGAAAATTTATTGAAAATTTTATATATATTACTTTTAAAATCAGATATTCATCTTCATTAATATTATATTTTAAGAGGGGACAATAATACGTTTAGTATTTGAAAATTGAAAGAAAAATATAGAATACAACAACTAGCAATTGAAAAAAAAAAAGGATAGACTAGACTTTCTTTTTCTTCTTTAACACATTCAGACAAGTGAAGAACCAACAACTAAAAGGGTAAGCTTTCTTTTTCTTATCCTGTAGGCGAGTGAAAGACAAAAGAGTAATTGTCATTGTCATTGCAATTAGAGTTACATTTACAAATGCTAAATTTTTCCAACCTCTCCATCCTTGACTTGTCTTACAATAATATCTCTAGAAACATTCCATTTGAAATAGGCTCATTGACAAGTCTAACGACACTTTCCCTTGCTAGCAATTCTATAAACGGTACCATTCCTTGACACATTGGTAATCTTTCCAAGCTCTTCATTCTTCTCTTGTTTCACAATCATATCTTTGGAAACATACCATCTGAATTAGGCTATTTGACAAGTCTAACAACACTTTCCTTGCTATGAACTTTATAAATGGTATCATTTCTTCACACATTGCTCATCTTTCTAACCTCTCCTTCCTTGACTTGTCTTTCAGTGATATCTCTGGAAACATTCCATATGAAATAGGCGCATTGACAAGTCTAACCACACTTTCGCTCGCTATGAACTTTATCAATGGTACAATCCCAGCTTCAATAGGAAACTTGACAAAGCTATCAGTTTTTTTTCTCTTCAGCAACAAACTTTCTGGTTTTATACCACCAGAAGTTGGAATGTTGAAATTTGCAACTGATCTTGAATTATCAAATAATAGTCTTACCTGTACAATCCCAACTTCAATAGGAAACTTGACAAAGCTATCAACTCGTTATCTCGACTTAAACCAACTTTCTGGTTCCATACCATCAGAATTTGGAATGTTGAGATTTGTAACCAAGCTTGTATTATCATCTAATCATCTCATTAGTTCAATCCCAGCTTCAATAGTAAATTTGACAAAGCTATGAGTTTTTTATCTCCTTAGCAACCAACTTTATGGAACTATCCCTTTAGAGATGAATAATATTACTCGTTTAGAAACTTTTCAAATATATTCTAATAGATTATATGGGCATTTACCGCAAGACATATATATGCCTTGGTGGAAGCCTTCAATATTTTGGTGTTGATGACAATTATTTCATACGCCCCATTCCAAGAAGCTTGGGAAACTGCACTAGTTTGTTGAGGGTTCATCTTGAGAAAAATCAACTCACGGGATATATATCAGAAGATTTTTGCATATATCACCACGTTCGACTTTTTTAGATTTAAGTGAAAACAAATTCTATGGGGAGCTTTCATGGAAATGGGAAGAGTTCCACAATTTGTCGACCTTGATACTCTCAAAAAATAACATCTCAGGTACAATACCAGCTGACATTTGAAAAGCAACATGATTGCAGTCGCTTCACCTCTCATCAAATCAACTTATAGGGATCATTCCAAAGGAATTGGGGAACTTAAGCTTATTGGAGTTTTATATTGATGATAACAAGCTTTCAGGGGGCATTCCTACAGAAATAGGAATGTTTTCTGATCTTGAATGGCTTAGCATGGCAGCAAACAATCTGAGAGGAGCAATTCCAAAGCAGTTTGGGCAGTGCTTGAAATTGTTGTTCTTGAATCTTAGCAAGAAAAAATTCACAGAGAGAATTCCTTTAGAAGTAGGCAATTTACACTCCTTAGAAACTCTTGATCTTAGTCAAAATTTGCTGATGAAAGAGATACTAGACCAATTTGGAGAGTTGCAAAGACTTGAGACCTTAAACCGTTCCCACAATATGCTATCAGGTTTGATTCCTACAACTTTTGATAACTTGGTGAGTTTAACAATAGTGAATATATCCTACAATGAGTTGGACGGCCCAATTCCCGAAATTAAAGCCTTTCTCAAGACTCCATTTGAGTCACTCCAAAATAATAGAGGCCTATGTGGAAATAACACCAACTTGAAGATCTGTGTTGGTTTTTCTCATACAAAGGGTAGCAAAAACAACATTTTGTTTGTTGTTGTTGCTTTCTTGGGTGGTTTGTTTCTATTCTTTATCATTGTTGGAGGTGTCTATATTATATGCAGAAAAATCAAAAACAAAAAGGCTAAATTAGGGGAAAGTGAAGGCATTTTTACAATTTGGAGCCACGATCAATACATCAATTGTCAAAGCATTATTAAGGCTACAGAGCAGTTTATTCAAAGTATTGCATTGGTGTCGGAGGGTCTGGAAATGTCTACAAAGTTGTGTTGCCCACAAGTAGAGTGGTTGCTGTGAAGAAAATTCATCAATAAGAAAATAGTGAGATAAATGATTTGAAACCATTCCGAAGCAAGATTTACGCATTGACAAATATACGCCATTGAAAAATTTGGAAGCTTTATGGATTTTGTTCTCATCCTAGACATTCCTTCTTGATTTATGACTTGATTGAAAGAGGAAGCTTAAGAAAGATATTAAGTGATGGGGAAGAAGTAATGGAGTTTGATTGGAGAAAGAGGCTTGATGTTGTTAAAGGAAGAGCAAATGCATTATCTTATATGCACCATGACTGCTCCTCCAATTATTTATCAGGACATTTCCAGTAACAATGTCTTGTTGGATTCAGATTTTGAGGCTCGTGTCTCCGATTTTGGCATAGCTAGGCTCTTGATGCCTGACTCTTCAAATTGGACCTCATTTGCCGGCACATTTGGTTACACTACTCCAGGTGCATGCAAAATTCTGATTCATCTATCACTCAGTAATTTATCTTTAATTCCCTTTTATATCACTAGTAATACATCATCATCATTATTATTATTATTATTATTATTATTATTATTATTATTAAGCCGTTATTGGAAAATTTGTACAGCTATCTTATACGATGGTGGTCAATGAAAACTGTGATGTTTATAGTTTTGGAGTGGTGACAGTCGAGATAATAATGGGCATACATCCAGGTGATCTTATCTCATCCCTTTCATCGTCTTCAGAAATTGGCCTGCAAAAACCACTGAACGATGTGATTGACCAGCGACTATCAATTCCTCAAAATAAAGATGTTGAAGGTGTGATTCACATAGCAAAAGTTGTCTTTGCATGCCTGAATGCAAATCCTCAATCTTGACCAACCATGAGACAAGTTTCTTCAAAGCTAGCGGCTAAATGGCATCCATTAACAAAGCCATTTTCTGAAATAAAATTGGGAGACATTTTGGTCCAAGACTTTGTCACTGTCGAATCCTTTGGAAAGCATTTCTCTGTTAAATATGTGTGCCCATGTAATGTTTTCAGCTTTTGTTTTCTAATGCTTCACGTAGCTTTCCTTTGCCTTGTATTAGACATTCTAAAAGTTTCCTTTAAAAATGCATTCTATTTGAAATTTAAGCATATTTTATCGTATACACTTGTTAAAATCTTTATTTTTTATATGTACTAAAAATGGGATGAAACTTAGAAACTTATGCTTTGAGGTATGCCAAAAAAATATCAAGCTGTCAATTTCTCTCATTATTAGAGTTTGTTGTAGGGATATCAGTAAGATACCCCCTCCTGATACATTAAAGTTAGAAATCCCAATAGGTCTGCTGTCCTCATGAACTTCTCTTTTTAACTCTAATCAATTGTCATGGAGAAGGAGAAAAGAGGCGAGGCTATTTATGAGTAGATGCAATCTCACTGATATGTTATGTTGGGAAGTGTTTGTATTTTGCTTGAACCTGTGGCTAAATCTTGCTGTCATTAAACTTGCAATTTCCGTTTCAAGCCTTATGATCCTGGCCGCCAGCAATGACTACTACCTTCTCGTTCATAGCAAGTGATGCTTTCCTTGTTATAAACCACACTTTCTGCTTTCTCCTTATTCGCTTCTTCTTTGATCGCTCTCAATGTTTCCTCAATTGCAGCCTCACCATATCTCCCATTGCAGCCTCGCCATATGAAGGTTTTCTTGGACTTCGGGATTGAACCTGGTGGATTATGTCTTGAATTTTTAAAGCCCAACGTTAAGCCCATTAACAATAAAATCCTTGAAGAAAACTTGGCCTAATAGTATGCTGCATGTAGCAGGCCTAGTCTCTCCTTGAATAGTTTTATTATGGATCTATGTTTATATAATAATAAAAACTAAGCATCCATAACACGTGCAAAAAACAAAGCGCCTTCATAACTTTCTTTCTTTTTTTTTTGTTTTGTTCTTTTCTTAAATATAATATTTTAGTATATAAATATATTATATATTATATACTAAATATAATATATTTTATATTAATATATAAAAAAATCAACAATTTACAAAAAAAAAAAAAAAAATCTACAGTAGTGTATCGATCTTTCGAGCACCGGGGTATTCTTCTTTATATTGTTCAAGTTTCGAGACAATCACATCAAAGTAAGGCTTTACAAAAAATAAATATACAATTTATATCAAATGAACTTACAGTTTACAAAAATTGAACCTACATTTTGCTAACAATAAATCTAAAGTTTATACTAAAATGAACCTACAATTTATAAAAAAAAAAAATAAACCTATAATTTACAAAAAAATGAACTTATAATTTATTAAAAAAATGAACCTACAGTTTACTGATAATAAATTTATAGTTTATATCAAATAAGCCTACAATTTATTAAAAAAAATGAACTTATAATTTACAAAAAGTGAATTTACAATTTAATGATAATGAATATACAAATAAGTCTACATTTTAGAAAAAATAAACTTACAATTTACAAAAAATGAACTTACATTTTACAAAAAAAAAAAAGAACATATAATTTACAACAAATGACCTTATATATTTAAACTAATCAACTTAAACTATGTAACAAATGAACTACAAAAAAAAATATATAAAATCCATTTTATAATATTAATAATATTGAACATTAATTAATACTATATTAAAATAAAATTATATTAATATATAATTTAATATAATGATTAGTAATATAAATTAATTAATATAATAAGATAAATTATATATAAATAATTTATTATATGTAATTATATATAATAACATAATTTATATAATTATAATATTATAATATAATTAAATAATATAAAATAATTATATATTAATATAATTATATATTGTATTAATATAATTTATATAATATATAAAATTATAAAATATAAAAACATATAAAAGTCTCATTTATACAAAAAAATTTTTAAAAAAAGAAAGGTGGTTGTACATAAGAAAAAAAGAAAAAGAAAGGAAGAAAGAGAGTGAATTTTTTTTTTTATTTCCACACATGTCATGTACCTCTAATCCATATGACTATAGACACGATATATGATATAATTTGTCCTTGCCCTCACCTCACCACTATATTAGTGGTCATTTGAAAAGCATTTGGTCAAGGCAAGGAAAGCAATTTGTGAGTAGTGCAAGTGAAGTGAATCTGAGCGAGATTTAGGTGTATTGGGCTAAAGGGTTGGGAGATTAATTTGAGTGATCTTGTAATTTCTAATTTTCTAGTGAAAATTTCTTTGATTGTCTCGTCCGTGGATGTAGGCCTAAAAGCTGAACCACGTTAAATTTCTCGTCTTTTTGAGCCATTTATTTTTTATCATTTATTTACCAATTAATTATTTTCTCGGGTGTGTCACAACAGAACCCATGTTTCTTGTTGTTCCATCATGCCTAAATGAAGCCCAAGAAATGTGAGATTGGTGAGACAATTTAATGAAGCCGAAGACCTTTGAGATTGGTGAGACAATTTATCCCCATTATCAATTGATTGCTTGCCAAAACTTTCGCACTTACTACAAGTACTCGACATTTCCACAAATGTTTATTGGTCTACAAGAACAGAAATTTTCACTTCTACCAGCTGTAATATCAGGAACAACATCTCTTCCCTCTTCTTTTTTGTCTATTTCTGATCTTTCCAGATTAGTTTGCAGCTGTATGGACACATTGTCTCCAGAGCGAACCAATGTGCTGCCTTACTTTGCCACGAGTATTCAGTATTCCCACACTGGCTGAATTTTCCATTTCCAACATGTTAAATTTACTAAGGAAACCATGTGGAGCATCAGGTGCTCTATTCTTCATTTTTTCTATTGAATTTTTTTAAGATTAAAAATCCCACGTTAAAAAGCAAATAAAATATAGAGGGTATATAATGGTTTTAACTTAACTAATTAATTGATTAGTTTAAACCTTTTAGTAATAGTTAACCTACCACTTTAGGAGAGTGTTAAACCTTTTAACAATGGTTAACTCAAACTTATTTTAACTTATTTATTCTCAAGTTTAACCTCTACTTTGCTCAGGAATCTTCTTTGCTTCTTGTTGCCCTAAGACTAATTGCTTCGACCACTTCAAGTATCACGTTGTTACACCTGATTCAGACAGTCATAATAACTTCTGAAGTCTCATCAGATTGAGATTGATCTATCTGATTCCCAATTGAATTGCTACTCGATCTAGAAAATAGTTTCCAACACATTCGCACCCAAGAAGTTGAGACCCCCAAACAACAAACATGGGACTCCAAATCTATTACTGACTTAACCTTTGCTTCTTTAGGATCTTGCTCTATTTATAGGGCTAAACGAATAATATAGTCAATAACTAGATAAGCAACCAAATTAAAAATAAATTTGAGTATCCAATAATAGGTTTAATGGACTAGACTAGCTCACTCACTTGGAGGTGGTTTAGCTCATAAAAAGTACTCTCTTCATTCAATGTTAATTTATGTGTTTTGAAAGATTTTTTTGTTCTAAAATATTGTCACTTTAGAATATCAATAAGACTTTATTTTTTTTTTTTCAATTCTATCCTTTTCCTTACTAAGAGATAATTAATGCATTTAATTTGAGTATTTCTATTAAAAAAGGATAATTTAGTCATTTTATTTTTAGAATGTAGCTCAATTAATAATTTTTTTAATTCTTGTGTAAAACAAAAAAAAAATTAAAGTCACTTAATATGAGATGGAGGGAGTATATTCTAAATGGATAAAACTCCTAAATCTACAAATTAGAAATAAAGCTCATCTTAAGTCCACTAGGAGACCTTATTTTGAAGGAATAAATAATTCATTCTGGACCCCTTGAATTTTATCGTATTTTTACTCTAGAGTTTTTTAACTTCAAAATACAACTTCCGGTCTTCTCAACATTTTGCGTTAATTACCTAAACTTTTTTTTAATAAATTCGTTAACAGTATTAATATAAGATCAATTATACAATAAAAGAGCAAATCAAAACACCAATTGAGTTCTCAATTTTGTACAGAAAGTTAAATAAGTTCAAATTAATTTTTTTAGCCTATTTCAGTTTAATTAGCACAAATCTTATAAATTTAAGTTCAATTAAATTCTAATTATAATAAAAATAATTAAATTTTATTTTTTATTTTATAAATGATAAAAATATGAAAAGTAAAAGATAAAAATATTAACCATCTAAATTATGGTTGAAAGAAAGCTGTTCTTTTTGCCTTTAATAAGATAATTGATCATAATTTTTAAATTAAAAAATAAAATTTCTCTTTAAAAATATATTTTAATTATCTTAATTAACAAAACAGTTAAAAAAAGAATATTTATTTCACTTTTAGTTATTTTTAGTCATTTGAACACGTAATATGATATTCTAGCTCATCATACCAAAAATTCAAAGTATTCATTACAAAAATAAATATTTCCTCGCCCTATCAAAGGCTCTTATATATATATATATATATCTGTGTGTGTGAAATATAAAAATTCTTTTAAGTACGGAAAAACTTTTAATGACTAAAATATGATTATTTTTTAAAATAGAAAGAAAAATTCCCAACAAAATAAAAAAATTAAGATTAATATGATTTGGTTATGATATTGATAAGCAATTTTCGTTTATAAGTTATAATTAAAATGGTTTTTATACAATAAATATCCAATTGTTTCTGTCCCCAGAGATTTAATGCAATAACAAATAGAATCTCATACAATAACAAAAACTAAATTGGTTTCCAAATTAGAGTCTACTTGGTTTCAGAGTAAATTTACCTACAAATATAATTCTTCAATTTCTTAATTAAGCTATGTCCTCAACCTCTCCACTCCCACTCCTAAATCTCACAATCTATCAACTTTCTTTCTTCAATACATTCTCTTTGCCCTTCCTTCTTTACTTCAAACCCTAACCCAAGCCACCTAAAATTATATGAATTGCTACATTAAACTTATAAAACAACAATTTTGGTTGGATTAAAGTTAAAAATTAAAAAATGAAGATGTCTTCTTGGAAAAATGAAATTTCCAGTTTCAGCCATTTAACCATTAATTGCTAAGATTGAATTTTCCTATAGCAATGATTTAGAATGAACTTTTAATTAGTCTTGAAAACAATGACACGCAAAATATAATTATTACAGCTCATGTTCATGAGACATTACAAAAATAAATGGCAATGCTTTTTGTACCATTATTAGCTTCTAACATGTAAATAGTAAGAAGCAAGGCAAGAGCTTTTCGCAGGGTGTATGTAACTTCTAAGTTGGGATCTTTGTTACTGTTTAGTGCCCATAACCCCGATCACTGCCTTCTGCCTTGTCACTTTATTCCCTTTATGAACCCCCGTTCATTCAGTCCCCCAGTTTTGCCCATTCAGGACTTCACCCCAACAAAGGCAAAACCAAGACAAAGGATCAGCACTCTTTGGTTCCCTCATTTTCTTAATAAATAAATAGAAAATACCTCCCATGCGTTGAAAAGATGATACCCATTTCCCACCAAGTACTTTTTTTTTAAAAAAAAAATATATCTTTAGTGAGGTCAATCCCTTTTGAATTAAATGGCTTGATACCCAGCAACTACCAAACCTTAGGAACTAGGCAAAATCCATTCAAAGGCACTTGAACTTTGCGAATTTATGTTCTTGAGCCTCTTAAACTAAATTCTGTCATTTTTAAACTTGTATCCTATTCGCAATATTCACTGAAAGTCCTTCTGTGACAGTCATTTGGAGAGTGAATTACATGCATCGTTGAGTGAGAGTTGCATATTTAAGGTTGATTGTAGAGCTCAAAATAAAATACTAATTTGGCAAGGGAAAAAAAAGACAATTTATCAAGTGAATTTTCAAAAATATTTATATTAATAACTAATAAAATTCACTTATTATAATTCACTGCAACTCACCACTCACTATTTTATTTTACTCACTCATTTTGATTCTCACTGCAATTGATTTTTACTTTACTTGATGCTCTCTACAATTGATACTTAACCAAGGCCATGAATGCCATATTTATACTATTTTGTATGCTGTCCAAAAATGATCCATGAGCAAGAGTGTATTGCCCAAGTACAATGCCTGGGCAATACTCATGCTTGGTCACCAAGCTTAGGTTTCTTTACATTTTCTATTGTTACACAACAACTCGGGCCAAAATTAGCGATGATGTTCAACATTTAAGACTACCCACCCTCATTCTCTTCTTCACTCATCTGGGTTTCTCAATCTATCCATCCAAACTAACAAAACCATCTTTATTTCAATTATTATCTTTTTTAAATCTCTTTCTGACAAATAACTATATCGCTATTCAATCCCTTTGGTTCTCACTCTCTCTATTTGCAAGGGCTTTGCTAATGATAGTGACTATGTATAGTGATTCAAGTGGAAGCATTATAGCTGGGTTGGACGGACAACTCATCTAAAAAAAATTACCATACAAATAAAAATAGAAGGAAAAAGCTTTTTAAAAGAGCCAAAAGTTATAAGAGTATAAAAGTAAAGTTAATAGTATTAAAAACATAGAGAATCTCTAACTTAGGTGATAATTAATTAGCTTTCTAAAACAATCAACTATCCATCCAACCTGAATTTATCTTTTAATTTTTTAATTTTCTAAATTGATTTTTAAAATTTTGAATTTATATTTATTAAATTATCATTAATAATAATATAATAATTACTTTTCTTTTATTTTTTAAATATATGTATTGTAATTTTATAATACAATTTTTTAAATTGTAGAAGTAATAAGTTCTTATAAAAAATTAATCATAATATAACTTTATAAATTTTAAAATAATAAATTATTATAAAAATTGAAAGTGTTCTATTAAAAAAATTATTATATTAATATTAAATTGATTTCATTTATTTATTTCATAATATATAAGTCACAATATACCAATCTCTTGGAATTGAATTGGTGAGATACTTAGTTTGGTCCATTTAGTTAGTATGATTAAATAGATTAATTTTTTATACTTTTTTTAAAAATATATAACATAACTAATATTTAAATATTTAAAAACAAAAATTATGATATAATATAATAATGAAAAATATTTTTAATATTTAAATTTTGAGGGATATCCATCGGTTGATTTTGGTTCTATTTTAGAAATCGAATTAACTAAATTTTAATTTTTAAATTGAATCGAATTAAATTTTTTTCTGAATTGAATCTAATTTGATTTAATGTTTTAAAAAATTGTTTAAAATTTTAATATAAATTATATTGATTTGATTATTTATTATTTTTATCAAAATAATTTTGATTATTTATACACATGAAACTTATAATATACTAATTATATGTGTATATAGAGTATATTTAATTTAATTTAAAGTAAAAAATTTTATATCATTCCTAAAAAAAATTTTATTAAAAAATTTAGTTAATTCGAATTTCAATTTTTAAAGTCAATCCGACTGATTTAATTAAAAATTTTAAAGAAAAATCTGAATTAAATCAAATCTTAAATTTGATAAAATCAAATTAAACTAATCAAATTGGTTCTATTTTTTTATTCAAACTAAATATTTAACATTCCTAAAATAATGTAATTTAAAAAATTTTAAATTTCTTACACAACAATATAATTTTAAGTTAAACCATTTTGATCCAGTTTTTAGTTTTAGTCAGTTTTCTCTTTTGATTGATTTTTATTAACCAATTTTAATATTAAACTGAACTGAACTACTTGTATATTCTCAATTCTATTGTTTCAATCTAATTTTTAAAATATTGTTTTGTAGCAATTTTCTTTCATCATTAAGAAAGATATGTATTATCTTATGTAATGAACTTGATAATAATAATAATGATTATGAAATAATTCATATGATTATGAAATATATAATTTTTTTATATTATTATGTATAAAACGGTACAAAAAGATTAGCTTCAATTGATTGTTTGGTCTCTTCAAAAGAGAAAGAAAAAAATAGTCATAATATGTGAAAGAAATGTGGTAATGAGGTTGTTAATTACAATGATAAATATGAAATAATATATCTAATTACGAAACATGTTACTTTTTTATATTATTATGTTTGAAATGATGTAGACAAAATTATGAAAAGGAACTCTAATTATTTATGTCTCAAAACAAAAATAAATAAAAAATATAATGATGATTATGAAATAATTCATTTTATTATGAAATATGCAATTTTTTATTGCTATAATAATGATGATTATGAAACTATTCATCTGATTATAAAATATGTAATTTTTTTTTTATGTTATTATGTATGAAATGGTACAGAAAAAATTTAGCTTCGGTTGATTATTTGGTCTCTTAGAAAAATAAAGAAAAAAATAGTCATAATATTTGAATAAAATGTGGTAAAATCTATTATAAATATGTATTATCATAAGTAATGAGGTTACTAATTATAATGATAAATATGAAAACAATGTATCTGATTACAAAACATATTACTTTTTTATACTATTATGTATTAAATGATATAGAAAGAATTATAAAACAGAACAATTAAACTTTAATTATTTATGTCTCAAAACAAAAATAAATAAAAAAATATAGTCATAATATTAAAAAGAAATGTGATAAAATTTATTATGAATATGTGTTATCTCATTTAATAAACTTACTAATTATAATGATAAATACAAAACAACGCATCTCATTGTCAAACATGTGTCTCTGTTTTTTTTTTTTTTTTTGTTAGTGTGCATGAAGTAATATATAATAAACAATGAAACAAGACAATTTGATTTCTATATTATGCCCTCTAAAAATAAAAATAATAGAGCAAATAAAAAATAATCATAATATTTGAAGGCAATGTGGTAAAATCTATTATGAATATGAGAGTTGTTCTAAGTAAATACATTACTAATTTATAATGATAAATATGAAATGATGCATCGATTATGAAATATATTGCCCTTTTTATGATATTATGTATAAAGCAATATAAAAAGAACTATGAAATGAAATAAATTTTTTATTTTCGTTGCTAAAATTGTGCTATATTTAACTTTAAATTTATCAAATATTATTTTAATTTATATTTTCTTTTGAAATCTTCCTATTTTTTTTATCTTACCCTTAATATAATTATTTCACATATTTAAATTGTATATCTAAATAATTGTGAAGTTAGTAATGTTAAATTTTTTAAAAAAATTATGATATTGATTAAATTTGAATAATAATATTGGTTAATGTTTATATACAACTCAATTTAGTATTTTAATTTTTCATAAATTTCATTAAGTTACTAAATTAAAATTATATAATACTTAAATTAAAATTTAAAACAAATAATGAGCATTTCAACTTTTAATATTATCTAGATGATACTTAATCCTGTGTTTTTAATGTCAAATAATTAAAAATTTTACAAATATATGTTAATTATAAGTTTATTAACTATTTAATGATTTTATGTCTTAAATCTATTAATCAAATCATTTTATATTTATAATAGAAAGATGATGTCTTCTCAAAAGAAAATATTAATATTTACAAATCTATTAATGATATTAAATAAAAAAAATAAATAATATTAATGTGGTGCTTTGGGTTGAGGCGGGGATGAAATCTTTCTCGTAAGGCGGGAAACATTTTTCGCTAAAAACTCTATGAAACGCCACAAATAAATTAATATAAGTGGAGACGCTTTCCTTATGGGACCACACAACTCTTTCCACATGTGCTCACGCAACTCCTTCCACATCTATCACTATGTCACTGTTTGGGATAAGGATCACTACCTCAAGCATTTTAATCCATCTTTTTAATTTTTTTTCACTTTTCCAAATTAATTTTTAAAATTTTTGAAATTATATTTGTTAAATTATCATCAATAATAATGCAATAATTACTTTGTTTTATTTTTTAAATATATTTCTTGCCTCCTTTTTACCATTTTTCTTATTTTTTTCTCAACTAAATTTGTTTTTTTTTTTTTTAAGTTTATTTTAGAATAATTGGTTTGTGAACAAGTTCATGTTACGTGCGCCCTAATTAAGTTCATCAGTGGGAGATAAGGATTTCCTGATGGCAGCTTTAATTCTTTTTCTTTCACTTATTATAAAAGAAATCTTCCACCTTCTCCATTAGTGGATTATGCACATGTCCTTTTGAGTCATGTACTTCATGTTTTATTTTTGCTGTGGTTCATATTTGAAAAGTGATATTAAATGTGGTATTTGGTTTAGTGTTGGGGTTATGAAACTACTTTTAAGACTTTTTGAATTTGGGATCAAAGCAAATATTCATCTTTATTATGAGAGCTTATATAGATTTGGGTGGTTTTTGGATTGGGAATAAGTGTTTTATTAGTAAAAAAAACAAATCATTATATTTGTAGAACTTTTGCTTCTGATAATAGAAGAAATTTGTGTGAGCAATGCAGATAATACAAGCGCTTAAAAATGACAAAATTTAGTTTAAAAGGGTTTTTAGATGGATTTTGTTAACGAATTAAACTAAAAATATTTTTTTTTCTTTTTGAGATATCTTACTTGTAAAAGTGTAAGACAGTATTTAATTAATATTTCTTATGTCTCAACAACTTTATCATCTATACATTTTCACATTATTTAAGAAAATTATATTTATTGTTTTGACGACTCACAATTTATAATATATTTTTTATTTATATTTTTAATTATATTTAATGAAAAAATAAATATATTTTATTAAGTTAATGATTAATGAGGATAAATTAAAAAATTTTAATTATAATTAATGAAAATGACATGTATTTTGAGATATTTTAAAAAAATAATAGATAATTTTTTGAGACAGAGCAAATATATTAATTATGATTCAAAATAAGAATTAGTAATAGTAATTATTTAACACCTTCAGTTTAATATATATATATATATATATATATATATATATATATATATATATATATATATATATATATAAAAATGAGAT
>CATIWR010623754.1:0-14091 GCA_949677035.1 Omphalea diandra | reverse complement strand
TATCTCTCCGCTTCCTCTTTCTGGTAGAGCTGTATCCACTACGGTTACGAGTCCTCCAAAATTGATAAAATCGTCACCATTCATAATTAAAAATTTTCTATAAATTCCCACAATAAATGTGTCAAATTTTATTTTATCAATAGTTTTTCAAAACTACAAGTTTATTGAATTTCAGTTAAAATTTAATTAATCAATACAATTTATATTGACTTTAATTGTGATTACGTTGGGCATAACTGACTATTTTTTTTAAAAAATAAAAAACTAATAAATAAATATTTTTGCAATTTATTTTTTAAATATTAATTTAAAATAAAATATTATTTTAATTTTTAAATAAATTTAAAATATTTTTAATAATTTAAGTTGATTTGCAAATGGAAGTTATAGTTAAATTTGGATGTGACTTAAATTTTGCAGCCATTTTAGCTACTTTTGAATTGGACTGAGTTTGAATCTTTTTTTTTTTTTTTTTGAATGATCAAATCGAATCATAAGCTTTTATTTTTATATTTTATGAATATTATTTTTATTTGAAAGAGTAAGAGATAGATAAATGAATCAATGAGAAACAAATGAAAAAACCTTTTTAGGTTAAACTATTACTTTTAACTAATAGTAACTATAGTGTAAAAATTTATAAAATTAGTTATGAATTCACATATTATGCAAATTATAGTGTAAAATGTATGAAATTAGTCATGAATCTACATTTATATTTATAGCAATAAAGTTTAAATAAATTTAATATTTTTATCATATAATTAGTAGATTAATTGAATAATATAATATATAAAATAATGATTAAAATTCATTGTTATTTTATAATATATTATTATCTTATAAAATTATTATTTAATTAGATTTTTTCAAGTAAATCAAATAGTAACAATAAAATTATGATTAAATATTAATAAAAATATAAAAATAGAAACTAAGAAAATTTATAGTTGTACTTTTAATATTTTATTTTTAATTATTTTTAATTAGAAAAAATATGTAAAAATTTTAATTATTTATGTATAAAACTATTAATTTGACAAATATCAAGTTTTTATCTCAAATAAACAATTAATTGATAAATAATTACTTATTTAAAGTTAAATTAGAGATAAAAATTAATTATATATATTCATCAATCGATGAATCCGACAAATCAGGGGACAAAATGGTCCAACTGAATTTTTAAGGAAGGCATTATTGGTTTTTTAAACAAAAATCAATAAGATATTCTTTCTTTTGTAGAAAATAAGAAAGGACAAATTCTGTTAAAGGTCGCCACCCCACTCATTACTTATAACATTAAGATTTAAACCTTTTCATATTATTCAGTTTATTGATAATTTTCCAAAATTATTAGTTTATTAGTTCAAATTTCAATTAAAATTTGATTATTTAAAAAATTTGTATTGCCTTAGTAGGTTGCCCGTATTTTTTTTGGTAATTTGTAATATTTTTATATTTTAAATTTTTATTTATATCAAACACATAATAATGTGTTTTAAATTCAAGAAAACAGAATTTGTTTACTTTGATTTTGATGAGGAAAAAATTGTAATGTGTTAATAAGATTTTAGGGTACGTAACAGCATTCCTGTATGAGTTGTGAGAGGAAAAGGTCAAAATTGTATTTCGAAAAATGTTTTAATTGTACTGAGAAGGAGAGATTTTAAGTTAGTTTAAGTGAACGTAATTTTTTTCTTTATATAAAAAAAATAATTAGTTTTATATAATATTTAGAAATTTTCATTAATTATAATGAGAGCGGCACTATAAATTATTGGAAAGTTTTATATAATATTTAGAAATTTCCATTAATTATAATGAAAGCGGCGCTATAAATTATCGGAAGAATAACTAGTAGAGATGACTAATTTTGATTCTTCCAAATTCATTTGATTTAAATGACCTTATAATAGGTTTCAATTTGTGTTAAATTTAAAATAATTTGAATTTAAATGACTCACAAAATTTGAAAATTAAATTCATTTTTAGTTGATTTAGAATTTGACTTGAATTTAATCCGATTTAAATTAATAAAAATATTTAATTTCTTTTTAAAATTAAAACGTTATATTTTACTTAGATGTAATAATCTTCAGCTACATTTACATTTGGAAAAATTTGATCCAACTCAAAATAGAAAGAGACGCAAAATGACTCCGTTTAAAATTAAATCAATTTGAATTTCATTTTACTCATGAATCAATTAGATTGATTCTATTTCAATTATTAAAATATTTATAATTTTATTTAAAAATTAAATAATATTTTTATTTTAAAAAGTTAAAATTATAAGTGACTCAACTCGATTTGAAATGATTTAATGTATGGATCTGATAGTTGTAATTGAATCAGTGATTCAATAAAAAAATGTGATCCAAATTAGCCTAACTTAAACCATTCCACTCAACCTATTTACCTTTAATTTTATTTGAAAAACTAAAACTATGAGTGATTTATTTAAATTTGAAGATTAATCTAATATTAAATTAATTAACTAATATTTTAATCTAATAAATAAATCAAATCCATTAGCAACTCAGAATAATTCATTCCAAATTCATTTCGATATAAAAAAAAGAATAGAACCAATATTTGTGTTTAAAATTTGT
Organism: Omphalea diandra; assembly: GCA_949677035.1. Classification (NCBI taxonomy): domain Eukaryota; kingdom Viridiplantae; phylum Streptophyta; class Magnoliopsida; order Malpighiales; family Euphorbiaceae; genus Omphalea; species Omphalea diandra. Next base: position 11,476 of record CATIWR010623754.1, on the reverse strand, counting down.
TATTTTCTAATTAATGAATTTAATTCAATATCACTGGACGAGTTTTAGAAATGTGAAAGTTTGAGATCAAACTGTAATCAAAATTTGAAATAAAAAGAGAAAACTTGCACGATAAAGAGGTTGGTAAACTGATAACAAGTGGGTTAATTAATAAGGGTAACTTCAACTTTCTACGCCTAATAAAGGTTAAGAGCAAAAAGGCTGGTCACCGGCCTTTTTAATTAAAGATGAAAGGTCGGTGTAGCGAGGGGCTACACCTATTTTTAATGACACTTAACATAACATTTAGTAGTTACTAAACCATATATAAAAGTGAACAGGAAAATGAAAAAATCCTGTATGCGAAATGAAAAAAATTCTATATCTAAAATATGAATATAAAAATTAAATTGAAAAAATGTAAAAATTGAACATCCATAAATAAATTCTATAATTAATATTAAAAATACAATCAAACACTATCTTTAAGTGCTACTTTACTGTTCATGTGGTGAAGGGCTACACTATCATTGTTCTTTAATTAATTAATAACGTTTCCGATTCACCTTTAACTCTAAAAACAAATACGTATCGACTATGATGAGCACTTGTAAAATTAAAATAAATATTTTTTTATAAATATATGTAAGTTTAGTGGAAATTATAAACACATGAGGCTTTGATCATGATCATTTAAGTAATTTAGAGAAACACAAATTCAAACTCTTTGCATTTGGTATCTTCTAGCCTATACCAAAAATAACGTAAAATATCAACAATATACTAGTACAATCACAAGCCTTTTATATTGACGAGATTAGGGGCCTTAATTCAAATAAACTTTAAACTGTTTTCTATCATCAAGGAAACATATAGCTGCAATCAATAACTGTTGTAATCTTATTTAGAGTTTCATCGTTATCCAACTACTTAACTTAAATAAATGTAATAATTCATCAACAACTAGGCTATTTAAAGTCTTTTTTAGAAATTGAAGGACTAAAATTAGACTAAACTGAAAATCAATTTGATTCTGATTCGGTTCTTCGGTGCTATATGACTATTTTTCGGTTTGGTTCTATTTCGATCATGTTTCAATCCTAAATTTATTTTTTAAAAAAATTTCTTAATTATAATTATTTTAATCCATTTTATTCATATAAACTATCTTTTAAATATTATGAAATATATTATAACATAAAATTAATTATTTTGAATCCATAAAATTAATAAAAAATATAACTTTATAATTGCAAAAAGAATTATATTAAGTGATATTCAAGTGTACAAATATATAATATATTTACAATATTTAATTTCTATATTTTGATTTAAATATATACATATACATGTATTAATATATAATACTAAATATATATATATATATATATATTCGGTTCGATCCTCCGTATAATTCTTAAAGGATGAATAGTACTGATTTTAGATTAATATCGGTTTGGTTTCGGTTCGGTTTTGTCATTCTTCTATATATTCGGTCTAGTACTTATTTCGATCCTATTTTCGATTTTGTTTGAAAAATCCCGAAAACCATGCTCATCCCTATAATTATTTTTCTGTGAGTCAGATAATCATCTCTATAAATTAATTGTATAGAGATGTCATTTATTTTATAGAAGCAAATATATAGACGTATAACTATAAAATCTTTTATTACTTGAGACGTTGAGACAATTCCCAAGATAAAAATAAAATACAAAGTATGACATCTTATTTAAATTAACAACTTAATATTTAATTTGTACAATTCCATATAAATCAAATATATATAATAACCAAAACATATTAATCTCATATATGAGATGTCTAATAAACATATGAATTTGTAAATTAATGCCACAAATACAACCAGGATGATGAATATACAAACAAACATGCCAAAAGTTGATTACAAACATTCAATATCATATATAATGAGAATTCATCATGACCACAAAATAATTGGACCATACTGCGATATATATATCCTGGTTATTGTCTTCAATAACAGTGTGTTTTGTCACACTTGTCATATGGGTATTATATTATGAGTTTTAAGTTAAGCATGCAACTAGCAAATGTTTGATGTCGTAAATAACAAAGCCAATCAATAGCAAATATTTGGTCCACCTCAAACCTCATACATGCATTCATGCCGAAGAAATTTTTTCCTTTTATTGTTATTTTTATTTTAATAATAATTAGTGGACGTGAAACACCAAACCACACTTAAAACATATTATTATTTTAATAATAATTAGTAGATGTGAAACACTAAACCACGCCTAAAACATATTTATTTTGTCATTTTCTTCAATAAGATATTCATGCATAACGTTTTCAGCACAATAAATTACTAATCACTCTAATAAACCATATTCCTCTGGTCTCAAATCGGTCACCAGAGAGAAATTATTAGATAATCTTGTTGCATTGCAACTTCACTCGCATAAATATATAATCCGCCGTCTACAATTTCAGTAGAAACCAATACGAGAGTACAAGGTGCAATAAATCCAAATGCATCGGGAGCACCTAATATTAAAAATAACACAATCATTCTCATTAAATTACAGATGTTGCTTCCATTAATCACCCGCTTTGGACTTAATAATGGTCAAAATTGATTGGAAATGTCATTTGCTAACAACTATACATGTATATATATATTGTCCGTTCAAAAACAACAAAACATCAACAATCTGGGATTGAATTTTCTATTATACAAAAGAAACCCACATGACAAAAAGAAAACGAGTAATAAAATTGAAAACAGTTGAGTAATATCAAATAACCCATATATAATACTGAATAATATGGCTAAAATATGACACTGATATCACTATTATAAAATTAAAATAAAGAATTTTTTTTTATAAATATATTTAAATTTAGTTGAAATTATAAATATTTGAAGTTCCAATCATGATTATTCAAGTAAATTAGAAAAACACCAATTTAAAGCCTCTGTATTGGGTGTCTTTTAGTCTATATCAAAAGTAACGTAAAAGGTCTATAATCTGATGGTATAATCACGGACCCTTTATATTGGCTAGGCTAGGGATCATAATTCAAATATACTTTAAACTGTTTTCTACCATTAAAGAAACATATAATGGTAATTAATAACTGTTGTGATCTTATCTGAAGTTTCATTATTATTCACTTATTTAACTTAAATAAATAGATTAATTTATCAATAAATAGACCACTTAAAATCTCTTTTAAAAGGGACTACATAACAACACTAACGTTGTTGTTTAATTACTTATTTATATTATGAAATATCTTATTTTTGCTTGTCATTCTAACGGAGACAAAAACTATTTAATGTAATGAAAGTAATATGACACGTAAAATAATTAGTTAATAAAATTATCATTATATTTTTAATTATAAAAATATTCATATCCTCATTTAACATAAATATACTTATTTTATTGATTTTCATTGTAACTAAATTCTTTCTTCAAAGAAGTATTAGGTTTCGAATTGGAATACTTTGACTTATTAATTCTCCGGGTTGATATACGGAAACCCCACTTTTCATGTTTTTCCTATATAAAGATTGTAGACCATACCTAACCTTCCAATATTAAATAAATAATTAATTAATCAAATACTTAAAATTTAATAAATAAATTATAATTAAAATTTATATAAATTTATTAATAAGTAAATAAAATAATAAAATATATTTTTAAAAACTCGAAATTATGTACAAAGATAATTGTATTAAAAAATTTATTAATTTATACATTAATCTCATGTGACATAAATTTAAGAAAAAATTTATTAAAATTGAATAAAGTAATTTATGATAGTCAATTAAATAAATAATGTTAATATTTTATAATAAAAAAAGATAATCAAAAACTATATACACATATATGAGATAGTTATAATAAATAATTGTTGATTGATTCATACTTTTAATTTTATATGAGATAATTTTAAGAGAAAATTTATTGAACTAGAATGAAACAATTCTTGATATATCTATCACACTTATGCTAGTCCTCATACAATCGGAATTTTAAGCAACCAATTTAATTAATTTAAATATTAACTTCATATTTAAAATTTTTACTTTTTTGATTTTCTAATTTGCTATTTGAAATAGCTTTCTATTTAAAATTTTTATTTTTTATATTTTTAATTTTTTAATTTTGAAGGTTTTTATATGACAATTGATTTTTTAATTTTTATTCAAATTTTTTTAATATATTACTTTTTTTATAATTATTTGACAAATGACAAGTAATGGTTTAAACTAACTCTGAAATTAAAATTAACAATAATATATATTGATTGATTAAATATTTAATTCATAATTATCTAGAAAATATACAAATTTAATAAAATAAATTTTTTTTATACAAAAATAATTTATAAAAATTTAATAATACAAAAAATTCTTCACATTCATGATGATAAGTATTTAGTCTCTTATATTTACTTTTATAATCAATTAATAAATGAAAATAAAACCTTATTTTAAGTGAACAATTGGAAAGAACTACAAAGCCAAACTTATATAAAAAGATACCTGGAATAAATCTTGGATACTTGATAATCAATAAGACATGGGAAAATATTTTTCCCATAAAAAGAAATATAATATTGACCAAAACCAAATTACTTATAGTTATTTAACATTTTATTTTTTATCATATAATATATCAATATCCATTATAAATATTACATTATATTTTATATATTCTCTCATGCCCATAAAATTCAATTCTATAATATGATAATATATCAGCACTACTTTTTTTTAAAACATATATATGTTAGGGCTTATTTAGAAAATTTTGCTCTTCAAAATGATATTTTTTAAATGAAAAATATTTTTTTAAAAAATAAATCTATTAGAGATTGAATTCGACTTCATGTATGAGGATTTGCTTGACTTCTAATCTTTGAATTCGACTTCATGTATGAGGATTTGCTTGACTTCTAATCTTCTGATCCAATTAGGAATCGAGTTAACATTTTCTGTTTTATTTATAGCGATCATGTTGATTGGAATATTGTTCAATGATGTTTGCTTCAATTAAAATTGATGTGATTGTGATGTGATAAGTGGTCTAATTTGTGGCTCTTCCTCTGTTAAACAGACGCAACATCTCAAGTCTCCACGCTTTCGTTATGAGAATTTCACATTCTCCTAATTTATATATACATGATTTTAAAATTACCCTCTTGAAATTTGTTTATAACATGCTAGAAACATGTATATATAGAGAGAGACTGTGTCTATAACATGCTACCAAATATGATGATTTATTGCCTTATTTTCAATGAAAAATTTATTTTTTTCAGCTTGTTTTATTATTTGCAATTTTGCATTCCTACCTTTGAAAAAAAAAAAAAAAATCCTACCTAGTGGAAGAGTACAAGCAGAGATGTATTCGTGAAGATAGAATTAGAGGAATCAAATTCTTTTAATCAAAGTTGGTCACAGATTCTTGTACTTCTCTTTATATTTTTTCAGCAACAAATTTTGGATTATGTTTGCCTTCTACTCAATCATTCATTTCCCATTTTTGGTGGGATTGCCTATACTTAAACTCTCTGATTAATTATTGCCTATACCTTTTACTCAGTTCAACGATTTCAATATAATAAGATCTCTCAGCTTAAAATTTGATCTATACTATAATGATAAGAATTTGGGCCTATCACTTGGCCATCTGCCAAATCAAATGTCATTGTGTTGTCTTTTCTTTTTTTCTTTTAAAAAAATCCATCATTTTTTTTTATCCTAATAAGGTTTAGTATTTTGTGTTAAGAACCAATCACACGTCAAAAAAATCTACAAAAACAGATGAATATATAATAATTTGGACTTCACTAATTAATTGGTTAGTTATAATCTTTTAGCAATAGTAGATCCAAAATTTTCACTTAAGTATTGAGAATCAATCTCATAGAAAATTCCACAAAAAAACATATGGGTATATAAAGTTTATTAAACCCAAGTTGTTTGTGGTTTAATTTCTTCCTATTTCAAAACCTCTTCTCTTTCAATTCAAATTATAGTATTTTGATTTATTGGTATTGAAATCAATTTTGACTTTATAGAGTTATGAGTATACAAAGCTCATTAAATTTAATTCATTAGTGGGTTTAGCTTTTTATTTCAAAATCTCTTCTTTTTCAATTCAAATTATAACATTTTGATTTATTAGTATTAAAACCAGTTTTAAATTTATAAAATTAAGAGTTTAAACTTAATCAAAGTTAATAAATAAGAGAATAAAAATCCATTCGAGTGTCCAATTTCAAGATTAACTAAATGTAGTAAATCTGAGAGGCAAGAGCCTTAAAAAAGAATAAAATTTTAAGAATTAAAACAGCTGCTTTGTGATATCTGATTAACATTTTCGGAATTTTTCATTTTTGATATCAACTTGATTTTCGTGGTCCATAAAAACGTAAATGTTACTACTTTATCAGAAGATAAATTATTGGTTCTGCAGAACCACACTAAATGCATTGGACAACAGCATCCAAATATTCTATGCTTGAGGCCCAGCTTTCAAAGGTTTGGTTAGGTTATTTTTCAGAGACACATTTAAAGCTTCAAGTCCATTACATGACTTGAACAGATTACAGTACCTCTATATGCTTCAAATTTCGATAACTAGCGAATATATTAGAAAAAAAAAGTATAATTTGAAACTATATATTAATGCATGACAAATGGGAAAGGAAATTTTTTTTTTAAAAATGCATGTTTCTTTGTGCTCTTTTCTTTTTCTTGGGTTTATAGATTAGATGTATCAAAATAATTGAAAGATACACTTACCATCAAGTTAAGCTTGCAAGTTCTTTTTTCAATTAATGTAGGGAGATATGAGAGAAATTGATCTTATGCTATGTATAGCTATCCTGAATTAATCCTATTTGGTCCAAAAAGTTTATAATATGTCAAATTTAGAGATTGATACAATCTCTCTCTGGACATGCAAATATATAGTGAAAGGATTTTCTTGGGGGGGAACCTACAAGTAGAACAAGTCATCATTATTAATCATCCTTCAATAGAAAAACCAACCAGCAGCTCATGGGACACCAAAAAAAGGGGCCAAGAAGTGGAAGCACAATTTTACCAACACAGAATTCTATAGATACTGTTAGACTTAGGGGTTGGGTCTGCCATAATGATAAGCTTAATTTATAAATGAAATTAATTAACTGCCTTAGGCAGTTGACAGTTATGTGTAGACCCTGTATAATGGGAGTTAATATGATAAAAAGACGGAAGTTTTCTGTAAAAACAGAGAAACAAAAACACATAAAACAAGTTCTACCAAACAATTAGACTGTGAAAATGGACAATTTTTGAATTTATGATATTATTTTGTAATTAATGATATAATTAAAAAGATTTTACAGTAATTATAGCTATAACTGAAAATATGAACTTTTTTCCGACTAGTTTAATTTTTTCCCTCCATATAATAAATACTACTACTGCTACAAGGAATTTTTTATTTTCGAACTTAGGGTAAGGGACTTGACCGTATATTTTACCAATAAAATTTTTTCTGCATGTACTCTAAGATTAAGAATATATTTGGTATAAATGAATTTTATAATTTTATAAAATTTATTTATAATTCTATATTTTATGTGTTTAGTATAAATAAAAACTCATTTAAAAATTTATTTCATTAAATTCTTAGATTTTGTTCTAATTAAATTAAATTCTATCAAATTTGATAGAATTTTCAAATGAATTCTAAAATTGTGAAGTTTTTTTATTATGAAAAAATATCTCTAACTAAAATATTTTTTTTTTTACTCTCCTTTCTCCTTTTTGATTTCACTCTCTCTCTTTCCTTTTTTTTCCCCTTTTTTCTTCCACTTTCTCTTCTTTCTTTTCCTTCTTTCTCTACTTTGTCCCTATCCGCCCTCTTTTTTAAAAATATTTTTATATTTATAATAATTTTAAAAATAACATAAGAATATATTTAAAAAAATTAAAAATTTTATTAAATTTTTATAGTTAAAATAAACACAAAATTTATTTCATTTAACATGAATTCTATTTTTATTATGTAGTATATCAAATATAGAAATTTATTTATGGTTGAATTTTATAAAACTTCATTTGTAAATGAAATAAATTTTAAATTAGAATTGAACCAAACACTATGTAAAAAATTTGAATCTTATATTCATTCTATTTTGAATGATTATCTATTGATTTATACTCTTTTTTAATAGATATTTTAGATTGTTGATAATTAAGCTTAGAAACTCATCAATAATTATTAATTTTAAGATTCCTAACATATGCTAAGGAAAAAGAAAAAGAAAAAGAGAGAGTAGTCACTGTGAAAAAGTTTCCCTTATCATACCTTTAATTCATGAAAATAGGTGATGATCAATATGATGAAGGCACTCATATCGTTTTTTAAGACTTATTTTGATGAAGTCAAGGTATTGTCAGATTATTCTCTCAATTTAAATTTATAATTTATATTTTAAAAAATTACTAGTTTTTTTTTTTTAATACTTTGCTTGATTATAAGTCCATGCTATTGTGTGCTTCGAAAACTCTTATTAGGATTTTTTTTTTTTTGAACAAGTAGTATGGTTAAACAATTTCAACAACAAAGCGGAAGCCAGGTTTGAACTTGAATCTTTACAGAGTATGTTCACACCTTTTTGTCATTTGAGCTACTAATGGGGGCAAACTATTATTAAGATAGGATTAATATAAACCAGAAAACAGGCATCTAAGTTTTTCTTTTTTTGAAATACATTCGAGTGATATGATGATAGTCCAGTATCTCGCCTAGGAAGGTGGATTTAGTTGATTTCAAACAATCCCTCTGGTATTTTATGAGAGGTAGGTCCGTTGTTGCAGTAATATAAAGCCCTTGAGGACAATAGAACATCTTTAATGCAAGTGACATATATGGTGAATTCCACAAATTATATATATATATATATATGGGTTTCATATTTGATAGAGACCCTTTAAAATTTCTTTTGAAAGATTCAAATTTGACCCGTGAAAACGTCTCTAATTGGCAACTTCTGGGTATTATTAAACTAAAAATCATTCGTTATTTTTCGTCAGCCTTATGATATAAAATTTGAGAATTATAATCAGAGTAGTTTAGAAAATAATTTGCATATAGTAGTCAGTTAGGCATCTCCAACCCATTCCAAATATGGAGTGGGTGGAATGACATATACCTCCAATCCAGTTGTATTTGCAACTGAATTTCAGAGGTGATGAACAGTGCTGTGCCGAATATGTGGTGTAGCACTGTTTATCTGCATTTATATGTTTTGTTTTTTGCTCAAACACTTTTTTTTATTATTTTAATATCTTAGAAACTCATCCTTTTCTATACATAAATTATATTTTAGTCTAGATATAATATTTAATTCATATATAAATTATATTTAGAATTTTGTAATAATTGCTCATAATTTCATTAAATTTCCTTTTCACTTAAATAAAAAAATATCACTTAAAAATAATTTCATCAAATGTATTAATATATTAAATATTTATTTAAAATTAATAAATGAGTGTATAATGATAAGTGTGAAATAAATATGAGTGAAATGTGTAAAATATATAAATAATATAATTTTAATAAAAAGAAATACTAAATGAGTTATAAAAAAGAATATATGAAAAATATTCTTTTAAAGTTAGAAATGAAATAATGAATTAAAATAAATTTACTCTAAAAACTGTATTTTAGAATAAATTTAGAGGCATTTTGAAACTCACAATTGAAGATGCCCTTAATCATGCGAAATTTTATCCGTCAGTTAAATCTGGGACGTTCGAATGAGGATGAAACTATTACATTTTTCAGCTAAATTGGCAGACAAACAATCGTCCCACACAGAAAATATCTGAGAATAGCTGCTGCTGCTGCTGCAACGAATCTCTGCAATAAGAAAAGATTCCCATGCATCTTTTTTCGTCAGTCAAATTAATGCTGAATTCAATTTTGCAGCTTCAATGGTCCCTCAGCTATCCCATGTGACAATAAAAACAAGACATCAGCTAGTTCCTTCGTTTGAACCCTTTTCAAAATTATGCTGTATTCTTCTGCTGTTCTCTCTTGTTTTGCTGGCCTCTTAACGTAACAAAAGCTCTATTTGATTCTAAAAGTTGATCAAATTTGATTCTAAAAGTTTCAAATCATTTTCAATTCAAATTATTTTAGAATTTCATCTAAATTGACTTAGATTTAGGTTACTTTTTGAACGAGTTTGAATCTTATAAAAAACTACTACCTCTAATACCATTATTTCATTAAATATCTGTTTGAAATTGTTGTTGAGTATAACTGATAATTGTTAGCTAATAGTTGGTAGCTGATAAATATTAAATGTTCGATAAATTATGTCTAGCTCTTATTATTAATTTATAAAATAATTAATAAAATATATAATTAATTTTTATTTTATATATTAAATTTAAATAAAAATATAATAAAGTAATATATTTTTTACATTTAAAATAAAGCATAATTTTTAAATTTGAAATGCTATAATTATTAATTTATGTCAATAAAATATTAATAATTATTCCTTGCTAGTATTAAACTATAAGCAATTTGATTATGTCGATTACTTAAATAAAAGAAATTTAAATGAAAAATTTTAGAAGGTATTTTTATCTTATACTAATTATTAGCAGCTAAGGTTGATAAACAGTCTCAAATAAGAGAAAATTCTAGCAGCTGCTGATTGACACTTCAATTAACTATCAATTACTATTTTTAGAGTGTGATATAACTGATAGATGCAATGAATATATGTTTTTCATTCAATATCTAAGAATGGTATTTGCTAAACTATATAAAACAAGTAAATATAACTTCAATCAACTGCGGTTTTATCAATTTCTATTTGGAATTTTTTTTAATGTTTACATATAACAAAATTGTTGGCCTAGGATACTCAATCCTATGATTAAAACCTCTTTTGATCTTGACAAAGTAGATTGATCATCACTAATGTTTCAAATAAGTGTTGTTTTTGTAGAATTGAATCATTCCCTATAGAAGAAATAAAAAAGTTGATGAATTTCGAAGTAGCATGAAAATCGCAACCGCAATCTCCATATTCGCGACCGCGATTCATGTTAAGACATGTTAAAAATCAGGCAGGCAAAATCGCAGTGTGATTCTCGGCCGCAATCCTTGAAGAAAGAAAGGACATTTCATCACAGACGAATTCGCGGTATGAATCTCGACTGAATCGCGACCGCGACTTTCAAAGAAATTCAAGAGGGAAGCAAGTCCACAACCACAGCCTGACAAGTGTCCAATGAAATTGCTGGAAGTCAAAAATCGCGAAGGGACCTTACTAGTAGCGACTGCGATTCTTGTGAAAGAAAATGTCCAACTTTGGCAATTGAATTCGCGGTGACTGTCGCGTCCTGAACAAGAAAAATTCGCGACCGCAACTTCCGAAAGTAGGTGAAGGACAACGGCTCTATTTT
>CATIWR010623617.1:0-12096 GCA_949677035.1 Omphalea diandra | reverse complement strand
TATATATATATATATATATATATATATATATCCTAAAACAAAACTGAAAACATGGTGAGAGCCTAGCTCTCCTTATCCTGAGCCTCTTGCATATACTCAATGAATAGATAAGCTCGTACCTCCTTTAAACTAAAACATCATACATCAAAATATTATACATATATAAGTAATCAATGCAAGTAATTAAAACCTTTTATTCATATGATCACATATTATATAAGCAATCAAGGCAACTTAAGTCCATGGGAAAACCTTACTTACGACATTGTGGAAGACTTCCTCTCCTCCTAACAAGCCAATCCTTACTCTAAGAAAGTCTCCTCACCAGCTGGCTTAACATTTCATCTCTCGCAGAAGAGTTGCCTTACCAGCCACATCATTCCCTTACGCAAAAGAATATCATCATTAGTCGTGTCATGCATGCTTGCATTCATTTCATTTAACATTATTAACGTATCACATTATCAATCCAAATATATTTAGTCATGTGTCAATGGAATCCTCACTTCATCCTTAGGATTACCAGCACACATAAGCAATATCATTACTGTCATTTATCATCATTATAATCCATTCATATGGGATTAAACATATATCTTAAGTCATTTATAAATGTTCAAATTCATATTTAAATATGCATATAAACATATACTTGATCATAGTCATAACTTATACATTAAACATTGATTACATTGGAACATAATTAACATGATGTATGAATATTAAGCTTTGAAAATATAAGGTTACTTGAGGAGGTGTAGGAATATCTACTCACCTCAAGCAATATCTCTTTCCCAAAATGCATAAATCCTACTTATCTTAGTCAATAATGCAATCTCTAATGGCACCTAGCAATTACACACATATATCAATCCAACTAAGTTCATTTGTAAATGAAATAACTTAACTTTCATTAGCATGTTAGTGCTTATCTCCGCCTCAACTAGGTGAAAGGCACTCATTTCCATTATGTATACATCACCAACCATAAGTCTAAAGTATCAAACAATGTCAAAAAAACTCATTAAATATCAATCTTCCGTGCAATATAAATCTAGTTATATAAGAACATTTATAAGGTTTGTTAAGACATTAACTTTGCCTTTCTTTATTACAACTAAGGTATAAAACACCATTCAAGCTTAATTTTCTTCTCAAGTAAGAATATTAGAACACTAATAATCATTCAATAAACCATCAAAAGTAAAGAACTAATAAGAATAACCCATACTCTTCAAGTACATCTAAAACTCCTTTTGATGACAATACCACCTTTCATGTCATACTAACACCAAATTGCATCTTTTCCATCACCACCATAAACACAATTATTCATGCATAGAAAAAAATATACGAGAGATATGGAAGATTAAATCTTATATGAAATAGGTAGGAGAGAATCACTAAGTTACTTGAAAGATGGAAGAAGATGGATGAGCAAAGTTGATTCTCCTAGCTTGATTTAGTGGCCATGGATGGACGAAACACTTTAGGATGGTTTGGGTGAGTTTTTGACTAATATAAATTGAAAAATATAATGTTTAGTCATTAAAGAAATGGGACAAGGTGGTGAAGCTATTAGGAAGGTGCAAAATTGCCTTTTTTTTATGTGCTAGCTTGTTTAACAAAATTAAGCACTTTTGGCTACTATGTGAAGTTTGATTGCTAAATGTTCTTCATATCTTTTATGCATTTCTTGCTTCAATATTCTTCCTTAATGTTAAATAATTAATTCATAATAAAAATAGGCAACCAAAAAATGCTTCTAAAGTCCACCAAAGTGCATCTTCTAAAGCATACAACTTACGGAAGATTTAATTCCAACTCTTTCTTTCTTCCTCAAAGAAACTTCAAATAAAAACTCTAGACATTTAAAATCTAAAATACCTCATTATCATGTCATTTAAAAGTACATAGGCACACATATTAAACATACATTAAGCAAACACAGGCAACGATATCAAGATAGAGCGACTATGCAACTTTCCAACTCTTCTTTCCTTACATCAAGATACTTCAAATACAAACTCTAAGAATCTAAAAACATCATTATCATGTCATATAATGGTACAATATATGCATAAATTAGGCATATATTAAACAAACATAAGCAATGTGATCAAAATAAGGCAACCATGTAACAAACCTTACACCAAAACAATGTACTGACACTCTGAACCTTACACTTTGGGTAAGGAATGCCTTAAAACAAATTGATCTAACTCATTCATACCTAACATTTTTAACTATAGTTAGCACAACACTATCAACTCGACATTTGACTCAAGCTCAATGATTCAACAGATGATATCAAGCTTGCTTATTTAGCTTAGTATTTTCATATTATCAATTTCATAAGCTTGGTTTTCTGATACTCTTCTTATTATTTCAAAATTATTCTAAGTCTAAGAGCTCAGTTGGGTATAATTATAGATTATCCTAATTTAGAGTTTAAATATATTACAAAGAAAAACATACATAAAGAAAATAAAGAAAAGAAGAAACTTTATTACTTCAAAAATTTTAATAAAATTGGGATTAGCTAAGGGTTATAATTAAGCCTATGTCTACTCCCCTACCTCATCCATTTTTTCTTTTTCTTCATCCTTGCTAGGAATAATATCACATATATAGTCAAAATTCAGCTTAAGATGAGCCTTGTCTAGCTCACACCTCATTTTGGCATTATAACTAATGCAATCCCTAACCATGTCCTTGGTAATGAGAACTCGTGTTTTTTATTCTCTCTATTACCATAGGTTAACCTCTAACTCCAACTCATCTATTTTTTTGACATCCCCTCTTACTTAAAGACTTTCTTTAGCAGCTTAGCCTCGTGACCAACTATCTTAGTATCTTGGCCTATAAGCTTTCAATGCCTCTTAAATTGAGATAAGAAGTCTTACCCCTCCTCCAATTTATGAAGAGTGCCCTAGTGATCCTTTATCAGAGTGGTCAACTTGTTATATGCCTTGATCAACTAATCCTCTAGCTCAATTATGTTCTTTATTTCCTTCTTAAAGGACTTTAAGTGTTGGCTAAGAATTGCCTTTGTTGTGACTGTTTATACAATAAACAAAACAAGTTAGTTTTTTTTAACTTAACTCATTTTTATCTTCAAAGTTAATTAATGAAATTACCTTACAACTATGTGATTTTTACTTGGTCTGCGAGTTGTATATTAGTCAAGTGCTAAAACTTTTCTTCATCTCTATAAAGATACAAATCCTTTTCAAAGTCTTAGTGACCAAGGGATGGCTCATCATGCACTCATCGTACTTGCTTTACAAAAAGCTCTTCATTCGAGTCGATACTATTTTCACCTGAGGTCTCTTCAAGGGTGGTACTTTGGTTGTTATTGGCATATCCACATGGTTAAAAGGAGGAGCAAGGGTGAATGCAGTCTCGTATGCCTCTTAAACTTGGGGCTCAAGCATGTCTACTTCTTCTTGCACTCTCTTTTAGTCGCAGTCCTTTTCACTCAAGTCTTTAGCTAGCCAAACCCTTCTGTAGCATATGCAATCTTCTACCTTACCATATCTTCATTGATTGCTTTTGAAGTCCATCTTAAAAAAGATAACAAAGAGTAAGCATAGTGTAAGCAAAAATAAAAAGAAAGAAACTGCCAGTGAGTTCAACAATCGAGTGATAGTTTTCAATGAGCATTATAAGATCCATTAGATCTTCTATTTCTACTTGGAGCTTTTAGGCCCCCCTTTTTCTCCTCCTTGGTCACCTAGATGGTCATGCTTCTCTCCTCTTTAAGCATCCATCTTGAAGGAAAAAACACATTCGCAACATAAGTAACTATGAAGTAATTGTGCTTTCATCATTTCATTAAGGAATGATAGTGTTTAAATAGTCATATGCATGGCTTGGAAGACACATAACAATGGTTCTCACTCAAGTAGTCTGACATGGAGCATAGGTGCTTCACCACACCTATGTTTAGGGTTATGATAATCTTTCGAGCTAACAGATATATCCTCCATCAAAATCCTAAGTTTCTTTAGGAAAATCTATGAAAGTGCCAAGTTGTAGGCTACTAGGAGATTCTGAAGAGGTGGAGGTATGGGCAGTCAGATGCTAGTTTTTAAATTATCCTCATACAATATGAATTAGTTGGTTCACAATTCAAAGAATACTTTCACGTCTAGGCCTAGCATTTTCAGCTTGTAGTCACTTAAGATGTCATACTACTTGAAGATTTTTAACTATTCATGCATAGTCATTCCACTTAGCACTTTTGTAACATGAGGGTTAGCCTTTTGGGTCTTAACATGTATTAGCTGAGCATATACCTCTACCAGCTCAGCTTTCGCTAAACCCTATTCGTCAAGCCCACTCATCTTTAGCATTTCGCCTATTCGGGCCAACTTCACCATAAGCCCTTTATTTGTTCGAGGCTATTTCCTTTTTTTCCTCATTAACCCTTTCTTCTTCTTTTTCTTTTTCTTCTTCTTCAACCTTTAGATCTATATCTTCTTCTCCTCATCCTACTCTAGGACAGTTTCCTGTAGCACTCTTCTATGGTTGTTGAAGGAGAAGGTGGCATGCTTACTAAAAGAGAAGAAGGTGGCATAATAATCTCTCTAATATTTCACAGTCTCAAAGTGTATATGGGATCTATGAAAATGCAAAGAAAAGTAAAACAATGAGAAAAAAAATGCAAGAAAAAACCTTTATGTTATATCAAAAAATGAAGAACGCAAAAGAAAGACTTTGATTATCGTAAACAAATCTATTGAAAATGCAAAAAAACACAAATGGAGCCTTTTGTTAACTTTTTCCCCTATTTATAGGCATGTAAAGGGAGACAAAATAATAGAGCTAGATGAATTGACACCTCAATTTGATGGCCAAAATCACTTTGATAAGTAATAATCATTTGCGACACATTAATTGCATGACATGTGACAAAGTAGATGATGGGACATTTCTATTTTGAATTTTAAAATTTCCTCAATTAGGGATATGAATAAATTGATGCATTTAGTCCCACATCCTTAGCTTGGTCAATTTAAGATGTATTTTATGTTTGCTTAGTTATTTTTTTCCACAAAATTTTCAAGATTAAAACAAACTCAGTTTGGGGAGGGCATATGATACTACCATCACTAAAATAGGCTAGGCCCACTCATATATAAGGCTAAGCTCAACATTATGGGGCCTTAACTGTGCAACTTACCACAAGCTTAACTTAGTTTAAGATGAGCTCTCATATTGTAGGCTAGCATTAGCTCGGTCCATATACATAGTTATTTAGCCCACCTTTTATCCTCTTCAAGAGAGGATAATGTTTATCAAGAAGTTAAACCCTCATCAAAAAAGGTAATCCTCATTAGGAACGATAATCTTCATTAGGAAAGGTAATCCTCATCAGAAGGAAGCAGAGTCGTCATCCAAAAATGACACAACTCACCTGAAGTATTATATAAAAAGAGCCTTAACTAGTTATTTCATTCATTATACTCGCACATGATCTCATTTTGTCTCTCAAGTATTGATTATTAACTTAAGCATCAAAGTAAACTTTCGACGCAAGGCTAATTTTTCTCTCACTATTGTTTGTCTTTTAGAGACTAAATCAGAGATACTCGAGCCATTCATCCATAATTCAAGAAGACCTACCTAGACTACCTAACTCGGTAGCTCAACAACATTAATTGTGAAAAGAATAGTATTGTTGATATTTTATATAAATTTAACATTAAAACTAATAGAAAAATTTAAGATTCAATGGTCCTAAATTACAGGTTTATACATTTTTTTTAAAACATTGAGGGCAAAATAGTATATTATGATAAAATTTAAGGGCTCTTTGGTATTTTACTTTATTATTTATTATTAATGCTAATTTTTTCATAAATATATATCATAATTAAATATTTATTTTATTAAATTAAAACTATTACTAAATTATTACTTTATATTAATATTATAAATAAATTTATTTAGAGCTTTTTAAATCATAAACAAATTAATTTAATGCAAAAGGACAACAAAAAAATCCTCATAAATTTCCTTCATTTAAAAATAATTTTAATTTAAGCAATGTTTTATTTCTTTTAAGCCCCTTGATTCATTCAAGAATTATTGTTATAAACCATCTTGATTCATTCGTATTTTATTTAAAATAAAAAATTTTAAAAAAAGAAAGGAGGTTGGGTTATTTGTTTTTTTTAAGTTTCGGTTTTTTTTTTAAACTAAAAAAGCTAACATTAAGTCACTTCTATCGGTGTTTCTCAATTAGGCTAGTCACAATGATTTGTTTATCCTTTTATACTGTTATATTGAGAAATTCTAAAGCAAAAAATGATTTTTTAATACCCTAAAATGTTTTTTCTTTAATTTTTAGCCATTAAGTCGTAAAAACTCCTAGGAGTTCAAGCCTTCACAATTTTCTTTTTAAAATTTACAATACATCAAAAAACAATACGGTGCGCAATATGGTCAAATAAACTCAACATACATAGTTATATGTGGTTCGGCTAATTATTAGTATAGTGATGGAGTCATAGAAGGCCCTATAATAACAAAAATAGACATATAACTCTCTTGATGCTATATTAAAAGGCATGTTTCGGAAATAATAATGCAATTGACTATGAATAATATACAACATTACAAAATAATAACAAAAAAACAAAATTCTTAATTTGGCATATACAATTGTTATGGGTTATTGCCAGTGAGATTACTTGTGTCCTCCACCGGGGCTAGGACCAGATTTCTCAACAGTCCCTAGACCTTGTAAATTTGTATAGTTATGCCCAACACCTGGGCTTGGCCCTGACTCCTTCACTGAAGCAAGTGATAGTCCTTTTACACCTTCAATCTCTCTAACATCTTCATATATCCTTGAAGAAGTACCAGTTAGCAGCCTAGCTTTTGTGCAGAAAAGAATAGTACTCAGCAGGAGAAAACCCAAAAGAATAATGGAGAAAGGGGTAATAATGAATTTCTGTTCTCTACCCATTTTAGATATGGTTATGAAATAGAGAAGAGAATGGCATGATAGGGTTCTATTTATAGCGTTAGAGGCTTTGAAGTAAGTTTGGAGACTTGTCTGACTAATTGGTGTAATTATGCATTGTATATTCACAGGCATGTGGGATTTTAGAATTATTGATTATTGATTAGTTGATGTGCCGCCCCCTCTATTTCATGGTATGTATAAAGGGGTCCACCAAAGGAGTTTTCTTTGGAAAGTGAATTCTTGAGGCAAAAGCAAACGGTGGTTTGGTTTATGAAGTTGACAAGTAAATACTAACACACCAACGCTTGGGATAAACTGTCATCAAGAATACATATATTTAAAATTTTTATAAATTCCATATATAATTGTACTGTATAACTTTTATTTTTTTTATATTTTATCATATTAATTTTATCATATTATTATACATGAAATGTGAAATGAATACAAAATTTGATATAAAAAATAAAAGATATATGATAAAATTGTATATAACATTTATAGGAAATTTAAATTTGGTTTCAGTCACAATGCTCTTGCTGTCACAAGTCATATCACTGCACCTCGTCCCTAACATATAACAAGAGTAGGGAAAACGAGTTCATACGTAAACCAAACTCAACTCAAACTTCTTTTTTTTTTTATTTTTTTATTTTTTTAAATGAGTTATAAAGAATATTTTAAAGATTTCACAAGAGATATGCAACCAATCAAAGTAGTATGTAATTTAGACGTCTGATTTTCTAATATGTTTGCATATAAGGTTAATTGATAAGTGAACGTGTTATTCTATACCAGTGATAAGAATTTCAAGTTGAAATCACGATTAATAGTAAAGTATTCATTGTTCGATTCAGTTAGTTTTTATTTGATTTTCATTAATATTGAATTAATCAAAATTTAAATTTATAGGCGTCAAATTGAATTGAATTGTTTTTATGACTTGAAATAAATCAAATTAATTTTGGTTCGATTCAATTTATTTGAAATAATATTTTTAAAAATGTTTAATATATATTAAATTTATTATATATTAATTATATATGTATAGATAGAGTATGTTTAATTTATATTTAAATATACAATTATATTTATGTATTTATTTTAAATTTATTTTAAACAAAATTCAATTTTAATTTTTTAAAATTAAATTTAACCAAATTAATCAAGCTTTTTTAAAAATAAATTAGACCAAACTTAATTTCAAATTAAGTCAATCTGACTTCAACTAATCGATTTGATTTATTTTTTTTGTAGTTTCAACCAAATAACGGAAATCGGGATTTGGAGGAGACCGTAATAAAATTGGATAACATGGTGAATTTTCAGTCTTCTGTAAACAGTGAAAATCTGGGATACGTAGCAACCATATGTGATGGCGTGAGACAGTGACAACTTCAAAAGAGGAGAAAATTTGACATAGAAGTGATCTTAATGCACAAGTAATATATAGTAGACCAAATCTTGAATCATCATCAAGATGGTGATTATCTTTCCATAACGGTATGATTACTACTTATATAAATTTATAATATAAATAAAGATATAAGACTAAATACTTAAAAATTTTCATATTTTCGTCATTTTACTTAAATCTGTATATACTTATTTCAATTTCTAAGAAATTATATTTATTTCAATTTTATTCCATAATTAAATTTAAAGCTGAATATATATATATATATAATTTAATGACGTGATAATCATATGTATTAAAAAATCAGTATTCTTTAATTGTGTGATCTACAATTTAGATGAATTTTATTGAACGTTTATTTTAGATTAACTATTAAATTTATTATCAAAATTTAAAATTACTTTTAAAAAATTAAAATTGAAAACATTTAAATTTTTTAGATTTTTAAATATTATAGGCCTTGTAATTCAATGAAAGATTATTTTAATATATTTTCAGAAATCATATTAGTACTTTACTTTATTATAAATAAAATTAAATAAATATGAAAATTTTGAATAGGATATTTTGAAATATTTAAATAAAATTATAAGAACATCAAAAAATTTACATATTTAGTGTAATTAACCCGTAAATAATTTCTTTGCTTTTTAAATTTAAGGCTTCACAATCTCAGCAATCCAAAAATTGAAAAGGGAGGAACAAGAATTGTTGTCTAGGTTTCCCATGATGCTTTTAGTTTCAAATTATAGAAAAAAAAATTTTTAGATACCTTGACATGCATTATAATTCAGGCCAAATGACATTAAAAATTTAATAATTAATTATTTTTACCATTTATTCAAATCTCTTAAATAATTAGTTATACTTAAAAAAATTAATCAAAGTTGTATTAATTATATCCACATCAGAATTAAATCTATTAAACGAAGCTAGTTGATGACATCGTAAATATCATTTAAAATTATATTTGTTATTCCTACGAGTCTTAGAAGGGGTGAATAGAGTTCTAACACTTAATTCAAACTTTGAAGGTTAGGACGAATTGAATCACAATACACCAAAAAAAAAAAGACATCATGATCAGCCTAAACTTAGCTACATCCTCTTCTCTAATATGCCACTGTAGAGTTCCACTTGTACAAATAGCTTACCATGTATTTTACAAAATGAATTTACCAAATACTAAGCCTTACAAAGTAAATTTGTAAGTACCACCTAAAATATATGCAATATAGTTTCTAGACACTATTTAAAGCTTATTTAAAATAGATTTTAGGTATTATCTCAAGCCTTTTACAGTATTATAGAAGTTTCTAAACTACTCAATCCAAATAATAATCCTCTAACAAATTACAGATATTTCTAAAAAAAAGATCACTCTTTAACACTCAAACCTCTTTTTTTTTTTTTTTTTTACCACAATGACTAACATTTGAAGCTAGAGTTAAGTTTTAAGTTGAATACTAAAAGAGCTTCAAACAACTTCTTCTCTTTCCTTGATTTAAGGTTCAAAAGAAATGTGCAAAGTTAAGATTTGTTCTCAAATTATCTCTTTATTTTCAATATAGTAGCAAATTTCTTATAAAAAAAAAAAGTATTCTTATTCAAAGTCTATGGGAGGTCTCCTTATATAATAATCCAAAATATAAGCTAGCCATTATCACATAGACTAAAATCTATTAGGGCCTATCAATATAGCCATTATTACTTTGTTAATAGTCATTTAAATTGTAGCTTCGACTCTAGCCCTAATCACTTTCTTAATATTTTCATTTTCTTCTTCTTCTTTAGGAACTTCTCCTTCCTCATGCACTAGTTTGATTAACCCATTGTCCAACCTCTGCAAGATATCCATACTTATTAGCATCTTCTCACTAATGGATTCGTTTGCAAGCAGCTTCTCCAGCATGATTTATTTTTCTTCAAGTTCTTCCGTAGTGGAAGGAATAACCTTCACTAGTTTTGCTAACTTTGTGATGTAATGAGCCATCATAAAGGCATTTAATTTGTCCACTTAGTCGTCAATTCATTGCATTAGTAGCCAAGAGGGTGTTCACCTTTTGTTTATTATTCATGCACTGTAGATAGAATAGGCCTATCATGGTGCAGTTTCCGTTAGGTTGCCCCTACCATTGATGTTCCAGTGATGAAGCGATGGGCAATCCTCAAAGCATGGCTTTTGATCTTGGAGGTCTTGTTGTTGTTACTGTTGTAGTTTATAGTTCCATTATTGATTGACTTCAATTTTAAAGATGGGAGGAGGCTTTGTCGAACTGTTATTTATGGCATCAAGGCATTTAGCTAAATCATTTAGGTGAACTTTGTATTTCTTCCCAAATAATATGAATTTGATTATACCTAGCTCAACATACACATCACAGTTATTTCCTAAAGCCTCAAGAGTTATGAGGAACTCAACTGTTAACTCCAAATAAGAAGGTTCTTTGATGTGACAAGAGAATTCCCATCTGATGCCAATCATGAGCTCCTCCACTTGCTCTGTTAGGTGGTATCTCTGCAGGTCCTTCCAATTAAAAAATTTTCCACCATATAGTTACCCTCTTAGTAATTTGTGAGCCATTTCCTTTCTTTGTCATTCTTTAGGTGTAATTGATAAACCACTGCAACATCTGCTTCCTTAGAGAGAGATTTAGGTTCTTGCCCTAGTTTAGGTGCCTTTCCCTTTTCTTTTGATTCATGGGTTGCTTTGGCTTTCTTTCTTTATTATGAATCCATGTTTGATGATTCTATAGCTTTTTTTTTTTTTTTTTTTTTTTTTATGTTAAGCGCACATAGAGGCAAGGTTTTCCTCAATGTCAAAGTTGGATGTAGAGGAGGATGGTTAGGGGTTCTTTCTAATAGCTTGTTTGAATCTTTTGTTGGTTTCAGTTATGGGTGCCATGAGCATGATTAGCAAAAATTATGCAATAGAAATTGAGAGAGATGTGGAGAATGCAAAGTAAGAACAAATGGTAAAAAAAATGATTTAGGTTTAAAAGGGTTTTAAATAGAAGTTCAATAGGCCACCTTCTTTTTTTATTTTTTTTTAAATATGATCATAAAGGATGTCCAAAGGCTATGCTGCATATGACAACAATTGTTGGACAGGACCATTAACTTGGTTTTATAAGTTGCTCAGCCAACGATAGTGGCATGTTCACAATGACCATTAAAAACATGACAACGGTTGTTGGTGATTTGTAACGATCATGGAGACCAACAAAATCAAAAGAAGGACTTCACATGTGATTTAATAGTTATTGTACACAATCAAATGGTCGTTGAACATGTTCCTCAGTCAAACACTCAATCAAAACCAATTTTTTTGTGAAACAAAGGAACATTAAACTTAGCTGATGAATATTTTCAATCAAATTCGATGAAAAATCATGAATTCAACTGAAATTTAGACAAGTTAATTATAATCATTCATAGTTAAAACTTTTGGTCAATGAATCTAAAAGCTTTAATAGTGGTCAAATACCAAAAAATGCAACACAGTTCAAAAGATAAATTGAAAAAAAGATGTGTTGGCTTAGGGCACCAAGAAAGGAGATTGAATTGGTGGTTGATTAAAAATTAAAATGAAAGATAAATGTGTTTAAGAAGTTGTGAAAGAGAAGAGAAAAATTGACATAAGTGTTTATAGTAGTTTGGGTGTTAACAAACCCTACATCCATTCCCCAAATCTCTATAA
>CATIWR010623601.1:0-15204 GCA_949677035.1 Omphalea diandra | reverse complement strand
AAAATTAATTTTTAAATTAATCAAAATTAAAAATAAATTTATACATTAATATAGTGCAATTAAAAATTTTAGTTATATAATTACTATTTACAATAATCATCGATTTATCCTATTTGAAATTATAAATAGAATAAGTTGCTTTTTTTTTTCTTTTTTTTAATCATAAAACTTTATGCATGAAGTATTATACTTGATTGGATTTTACGCATCTTTGTAAATATTATAGTGAATTATGGATATATATTTTATTTCATCTATCAAATATTTTATCACACTCAAATAGATCGAGCAATATATAATCCATTTATATAATTATATCAAATCGAGTTCTAAATATAAAATTCAATTCGAGTTGGATTCGAATGATTTTATTCTTCTTGTCTAATCAAGTACATATTTTTCAAAACTTGACATGCCTCTACAAATTTATAGTTAAAATTATATTTGGCAATTGAGTAATTATGCTTGAATAGATTACTCAATAGTATTTAAGAAATTGATCAAAAATTTATTTATTTTTTATTTATTTCCATGAAGGAATAAAAAATTTTCATTATCTCAAAAAATTAAAAACGCTCATCAATCAACAAATAGAGACTCTTTTATCTTTATTGTAGAAAAATAAATATCCAAGCACTCTCGTTGAATATTTTATTTTTAACTGAATGAAATTAGTTTGTACAATATTAAGGCACAAGTCCTTTTTTTTTTTTAATTGTTTTAAATTTCCTTTTCATTAATTAAGTTGGAGAACAATATAAAACTGTTTTAATCTTATAAAATTTGACTATTCAAAAGATAACTTTACAAATACTATTTATATTATACAATAAAAAATTTTGCTACATTTTTCGGTATCGGTATCGATAATACTGCGAATACCGCATAATTTTAGCAGTATCGATTTTGGTGGTTTTCATCATCCACGGTATCAGTATCAATATTATAGTTTGTCGATTTTGGTATTAGGCGGTATTAGTAAAAACGGCGGTATTGATATTTGCGGTATACCGATTACACCCTTACATACAATTGCCCATGTGAAAAAAATATTTTATGGTAAATAAATTTCGACATTTGGTACTATTTGATGTTGAGTTTTATTGATAGCAATGATAAAGCAGAGTTGTATTATAAATTATTTTCTTTTGAATGAAAAAAGATATATTTATTTTCAATTGGAGAGAGATAATTTTTTAATAAGAATTTTTATTTTCTTACAGATTGCTTCATGTTTATTTGAGCATGTATGACATTGAAGAAAAATTCCAAAAAAAAGAGTAAATCTGAATTTTATTCAAGAAAATAAAGGATAAAATAAAAGAGAGATCAATTTTTAGTCAACATAGTAAAAAAAAAAACTTTTAAAAATTACTTCTTCCGTCTAATTTCAAAGACCATTTTTTTCGTTTGTCTAAATATAGATCACTTTCTTTTTTTTTAATTGTTAGTTTACTAATTAAATATCTAAAATACCCTTCATTAATTTACATAAATATCAACACCTATATTAATTTTCACTCTTTTGACTTTAAAATTATAAATTACTATACAAATTTTTATTTGAATTTCAATGTAGAATACTTTTTATTTGAGTCTCAAAACTACTTCATTTTTATCTTTACTATTCATAAATGAGTTTGCAATAATCAGTATGCATTGCATTAAAAAACAACTAAAAGTATTTTAGTAAAAAAAATAATTAAAACAATGACATTAATTACAAAAAAAAAACTAAATTTTTTAATATTTGTGCAAATTAAAAGTGGTGTGTCAAAATTGAATAGAGAAAATATCTAATTTGAAAGTTTGAATAAAAGGAGAAAAAAAGAGGAATCAGTTTTTTCAAATTTCAATTAATTTAAATTATGAAATAATTCTTTATAATAAAGAATTTGATACATGCATAGAGTTTTATTAAAGATGGTTTGTGTTTGTAATTTTTTAACATGCTTCATGAAATTTAATGGCTCGAAAGTACACCGTCTCAAACGAATGAACTTTAAATAATTAAATTCAAATTAAGTCTAATTAAGCTGTTTTGCAGAAAACATGTCAATACAATTCATGAACATATAAAATTAACATATTAAGATCGAGTTTTAGTGTGCTCGTGTCATAAATGAGTTGACCCATTTATAACACTACATGAAATAATCATTTCTAGTGTGTGGTGTATTAACACGTGAATCTGTTATAACTTATTTAATTTCATATATTGTGTCAATTCGATACCATTTATTTATAATATATCTAATTTATGTATAATATAAATATTAAAAATGATCATTCGCATAAAACAAATAGACATCTTTTTATGTTTTGTATTTATTGAAAAAAAATTAAATGATTTTTATTTGAAATTTTGGATTTATTTACAATGATATTTAAACTTTGATGTTATATACATTTTTATTTATTTATTTTATTTATTTATGCTTTAAATCTTGAAAAGTACATGATTATAGATAATATTTAAATTGATTTGAGTAAAAATATAATATTTTTTAAATTAGAAATTTATACTCAAGTGGAATTGAATCTTATGATCCATATATGGCTCAATTTAATAAATGGATTACACATGTCATGTTAGTGTAATCCATTTAAATTTTGTATTGTGTTAAAATTGAAATATTTTGACACAATTAATAAATGAGTCACATTCATATTAACCATAAGCGTGCTACCTAAATTGACCATCAACCAACTTTGACACTTCACCTCTAATACTGTGAATGAACAAAATAAAGGTCCATTAACTAGATTTGTGTGTAATATATTGTTTGCCTTTGTACCTTTTTTTTTTTTTTATAAGAATACTTTGCCTTTGTACTTATCCGTTAATAATAATAATCTTTTAAAAGATTAATATGTCTAACTTTACTTTATCTATGATGTTTTAATAGCTTTTGACATATGTTAGAAGATATTAATCTTTAGCATGTTGATTGAGCCAACCTAAACAGGAATTGAAAACCCATGATCCATCTTCACATTATGATGAACAAAATCAAATTTGAAAGAAATACACAATGTTGGTTTGGGTATTATGTGGTCAAACTCAATTGAGGTTAATATTTTGTCTTTCTATGATTATCTTGTTGACACTAAAATTTCTTGTGCCTACCAATCTCCTTGAAAAATTATTGATTTTTATGGTGTTCCTTATTGGAATAAACATTCTAATTCTTGGAATTTACTAAGACATTTGTTTTCACAACATATACTACATTGTGTCATTGATAGAGATTTTAATGATTTATTATTTGAGCATGAGAAGAATGGTCAGCATTTGCAGCTACAAGCTCTTATTACTAGTTGTCGAGATACTATTGATTTTTGTGGGCTACAAGACAGGTTTTTCGGGTCATCCTTTTACTTAGGAAAGGAGAAGAGGTTCTGATCATTTTGTTGAAGAATGTTTGGATCGCTTTCTTGCTACCCTTTCTTAGACACTTATGTTTCCTCAATTTCAAGTGATTCATCTGCAATCTTCAGCCTTGGATCACATTCCTATTCTACCTTTTGTCTCATTTTACTCGTTCTGATTTGAGAAATAAGAAGAGAATATGGCTTTTTGAGCAGATGCGGATGTAAGACGTTGAATGCAAAGATCTGATTACCTCGCCATGACAAGTACAATCTAATTACTCCACTGTCATGTCTTCCTTGTGTGATTGTTTGCATGGATTGCATGAGTGGGGACGTGCCAATTATTGTAACCTTCTTAAGGATATTCAACAGCTTTGAGGCCAACTTGAGTCACTCAAGTCTTATGCAAATAAAAATAGTGGGCAAATTATGCATGTCCATTCTCAAATGGACAACCTTCTCGAGAAGGAAGAAATTTGTTAGAAACAATGGTCTAAAATTTAGTGGTTATCATATGGTGATTGTAACAGTCGATTTTTTGACTTTATGGCCTTTTCTCGAAAGCGGTATAACTCTTTATCGAGTTTGTATGATGTGCATGATGAGTGGCAAACTTCCTTAGATGCTATAGGTCAGATTGCAGTTGATCATTTATCACCGTTGTTCTAATCTAATGGTTCGATTATCAATGAAGAAATTTTTGCAAGCATACTTTGTTGAATAATAGCGGAACAAGCAGCCTCTTTGTCACTTCTCTTCCATGCCTTTGAGATGGACCCATCTAAATCTCCTGGTCCTGATGGACTGCCAGGTTCTTTCTACACTCACTATTGGGATATAGTTGGATCATATGTTACTTCTAATTGTTTATCAATGTTAAATGACATGCCTTTTCCTGATGGTTTTAATCATACTCACATTGTATTAATTCCAAAAGTTGTTAATCCAGTCTATATGACTGACCTTAACCCTATTAGCTAATGTATGTGATTTACAAATTGATGTCTAAAGTATTAGTTAATAGGATGAAGTTTGTCCTTCTGGTACTTGTTTCTAAGGAGCAGAGTGCGTTTGTTCCTAATAGACTTATTACTGATAATGTGTTACTGGGAGTAGAAGTTATGCATGTTTTGCAGTCAAATCAAGTTGGCTACTTAGGAATGTTGGCAGCTAAATTGGATATGGCTAAGGCATATGATAAGCTGGAATAAGACTTTATTGAAATAGTTTTATTTATTCTTAGTTTTCCTGTTTCTTGGTGTAATATCATTATGAGATGTGTTTGGTCAGTGTCATATTCGATCTTGCTTAACTGTTGTATTATGAGAGATGTCATTCCACATGGGGAGTACGACAGGGTGATCCACTTTCTCCTTATCTTTTTATCCTATGTGTTGATGTTCTCTCTGGTCCATTATCAAATGCTCATACAGTAGGTAGACTTCACGGTCTACAATTGGCTCCTTCAGTGTCTGTTATCACTCATTTATTCTTTGTGGATGATAGTCTTATCTTTTGTAAGGCCATCCCAAAGGAAGCCACAGAGCTCGAACGCATTTTTCTTATTTATGAAGCTGTTTCGAGTCAACTATTTAACCCTAACAAGTCTTCAATGTTGTTCTCTTCTCAAGTGTCGGTAACTAGGAGAACTCAATTTATCCATGGTTTAGGTATGGGCTTATCTAATTTTGAAGGTAATTATATGGGATTACCTTATGTAATTGAAAGATCTAGACATACTACTTTTTGATTTCTTCAAGATAAATTTCGAAAGAAGCTTACCTCTTAAAAGAGTCAAACTTTGTATATGGGTGGTAAAGAAGTAATGATAAAATTTGTCATACAGGCACTACCAGCCTATACAATAAGTATTTTTCAGATCCTAGTTTTTATGGCCGATGAGCTTCAAAAAATCATGAACTCCTTCTGGTAGGGTGATGCATCATCTCATAATCATCGAATACATTGGGCATAATGGGATAAGCTTTGTGTAGCTAAGGAAGATGGTGCTCTTAGTTTTCACAACTTAAAAGAGTTTAATCTGGCCATGCTTGCCAAACAGTGTTGGCGCCTCTTGACAAACAATTCTTCATTGACAGCTAGAGTTCTTAAGGCAAAATATTTTTCAGATTCTAGTTTATTATAAGAGCAAATGGGTCCTCGTCCTAGTTATAACTGAAGAAGTTTAGTTGCAGCTATCCCTTTGCTTCAGAAAGGTTTTTATTGGTGTGTTGGTAATGAAAGATCAATTTTTATCTGATCTAATGCCTGGATTCCAATGCCTACTTCTTTTAAACTAGTGACCCCTAGGATTGGTTTACCAATGAATATAATGGTGTCCAATTTGATTGTAAATAATTATTGAAATTCTGATTTTGTTAATTCTACCTTTTTCCCACAGGATGCAGAGTTAATATTATCAATTCCATTAAACCTAAGGGACATAAATGATAGGCTTGCTTGGTTTTTTATTAAGGATGGGAATTACATTGTCAAGTAGGGATACAAAGTGGCAATTGCAAAAACTTCTCCTTTTGTAGCATCGCCTCCTCATTATGGCGCGATATTTAGGACCTTCAAGTGCAACTTAGACAACTGATTTTTATATGATGACTTTGCAAGGGCTTTCTCCCTACTTGCTCAAGAAAAATATTCTCATACATAATAACAGTTTTTTGTTAACAGTTTGAAGAGGATGAGTTGCATGTTTTCTTACACTGTGCTTATGCAAAATCCTCTGGCTTTCGTCACCATGTAGCTCTTATATCTTTAATATTCTAGCTATTTCTATAGAGCAATGGATATCTAACCTACTTAGCATGTTGGACAATAAATCACATGCTATATTTGCTACTTTGCTCGACTCGTTATGGTGGGTTCGTAATAAAAAGTTATGGAATAATATTGAGTTTGTGCCCAATAATGTTCTTCAACGTGCAATGGTGAGTTTCTATCAATTTGAGCAAGTGTCCCAAATGAAGAAATCATCGTACGCAGTGTCTGTTACTATTGATAGGGTGGGCTATATTTCTCATTGGTTGAAATCGCCTATGGGTTCTTGTAAGTTGAATGTTGATGCTGCCTTGAATATGAATAAAAGGAAAGCATCTATAGGGGCTGTGATTCGAGATGGGAAAGGGGCAGTTATTGTAGCATGGTCTGCTCTGTTGTCTTGCTTTTCTGAACCTCTGGTTATGGAAATGGTAGCCTTGTGTGATGCTTTATCCTGGGTTTGTGGATCTGGTGTGATAATTGAATATGTTGAGGTAGATTGTCAAGATTTAGTGCAGATGGTGTCACGGTATTGCTCAAGCATGTCTCAGCAAAAATTTATCTTCCAAGAGATTAGAATATCATTAACTCCTAACAATAAACTTTCTTTTGTTAAAAGAGAGGCAAATGGGGTCGTTCATTGCTTAGCTATAAAAGCTCAAAATTTGGATAGACTAGCTCTTTTGATGCATTCTCAACTTGTTTATGCTTTAAACCAACATGTAAGAGATCTCTCTTAAAACTCTAATTAATAAAATATTGCTTTCTTCTAAAAAAAAAAAAACTTAATTATCATGATAGTTGGAGTTAATGGTAAAAGGTCCCAACAAATAATCGATCAATCTAATGCAATTAAAACTTTTTCAATCAACACATCATTTTTAAAACGTTAATGCAATTAAAAATTAACTAAAAATAAAATTATTATTTAATATAATATACGTTTCATATTAAAAAATTACACTTTAAAAGAAAAATTATTATGTTTTTTTTTGTTCCATAATAAATGTTTAAAGTTTTTGTACATATATTAATAACATCTTCAACCTACTATTTATTCAACCTAAATTTTGTGGTTAAAAAAATGAAATTTCAACTTACTTTTTAATTTTAAATTATAGATTAGAGAGTGAATTTAGCTCTCTATATGTAGAAAGCCAAAATTCACTTTTTATACAAAATATAATTAGTATAATTCAGTTTGTTATAAAATATCAATAATTGTTATTTTATTTTTATATTATTTTGTTAGTATTAGAGAGAAGGATTACAATAGTAAAATTCAAATTATGATATTTACTTCTTAATAGTCTTTTTTTATCATTAAATTAAGACGACAATTTAAAAATATTATTAATAATTAGCAAACATATCCTTTTTTAATGTCAAAATTATTGATAAAGAATGAGTTTATTATTGTTATAAAATAGATATTCAATCATTAAATTACCAATTATTTCCTTCTTTGTTTTATGAAAAATTTAAAATAGAAGTCCTTAATATAATCTATGATTTCTAATAAAATCTTACCAAAATACAATGAAGTTGAAAAGCTACAAAAGACAAAGTGTGAATGAAATCCTTTGGGGAATACAAATTTCATTTGCAAAGTCCATGCATGCGATAAATGTCAATGATTTTGATCATTTTTTCAAATGGAACCTTTGGAAAGTTTAGAATCAATTGCGAAATATGTTTTTGATTTTTGTTTTTCTAAATTGAAAGAGTATTTATTGAAAACGGAGTTGCAGAAACGAGCAAAAATCACTTTTTATGATTTTCATAATTTTAAAAACTTATTTTTATCTTAATAAAAAACCAAGCCAAATGAGCTCTTAATTTCTTAACCAAACCAAATGACAACACACATTTGAGAAGAGTTTTCATCAGTAACTGAACACGAGGCTTAAGACTTGGCCCAAATCAACAGTTTAAACATCCATGAAAGTGGATCAACAATCATATGAACAAGGGCCATGAGCCTGTGATCCTCGTATAGTAAGGTACACAACCCAGTTCTTCCACCCATATATAAAGAATAATTTATTAAAGTATTGTTTAACATGAAGTTATCCATTTTCATAAAAATATTTTTTAGATAAAATCATATTATCTCCGATTAATGCGAAGGAGCAGAAAAAATAAAGAATAATATAGATAATTATGCTAATATTAGTTGGATAATTAATTAGAAAAATTAGTTATGACTAGTTAATCAGATTGCAAGTTATGATAATCAAAGGCTTTAAATTGTAGTTTAAAATTACATGGTACAAATTTAATTGATTTCTTTATATTCTTAAAGTATGTACCTAACACAATTATTTTCTTTCAAATTCTCGGCATCTATACGAGTATGATGAACAAAATTTTATTTTCTTATAATAAATTAAATAAATGTATATATTTCTTTATTGTACATTGGATTTTTTAGAAGAAATGGGAATTATATATATGGATGAACCTTGGGTTGAGAAATGAAGCAATTCACCATTATGTTACTAGGAAGTTTCTCCTGTTGCTTTCAATATTCAAGGTTGTTGCAACTACAATAGATCAGAATATTTATCCACAAGTAATTTTTATGGGATAATAAAATATTGGTAATTACTTGTATTAGTTCTCATCTTTTTAGGTTTATTATTTAAACACGCCATTGACTAGTATAAACAAGATATTGATAATTGAGGTGAACCAACTATAATATAATATATCCTACTAAATTACTTAATAATATTTGTTTATAAAATAATATTAAAATTTATTATAATAATAATATCTTCAACGTGCGAAGATGTGCATTCACGTGGGAAGATGAGATGACTTGTCCGTGTAATTATTGGAGCTATTGGCTTGTAGTCTTGTACACTGGGTTATGCTAATACTAATGATTAGCGGTGAACAAAACCGAACTGGAATCGAAAAATCGAATCGAATCGAGTAAATTCGATCTATTTGGTTCGGTTTTAAAGTAAATTCAGTTTGATTCTGTTTAAAAAAATAAAAAGAATTAGTTTTTAATTTCGGTTCGATTTAAAATTGAGAAAACCGAATAAACCGAATTTGTGAGATTTTTTAATTTTTTTTAATTTGAGTTTAAAAAACTAAAAATAAATTATTTTATATAAGATAAAAAAGTTCAACAGCCCATTGAGCTCAAAACTGAAAACCGAACGGAACCAAATCGATTTTTATGTTTGGTTTGCTTCGGTTTATCTTAAATTTCTGTTCGGTTCAGTTTGAATTTAAACTAAATTCAATCTATTTAATTTTCATAATTTTGGTTCAATTTGAACCGAACCGACCGAATGCTCGTTCCTTCTAACGACAACAATAACGATGTGCAGCTAATTCTAAGAACTTGCGAGGTTACTTCTCTAATGGTCCCATCCAAACAGAGCTTTGAGTTAGAGTGAATTTTCCAGGAATTTTCACTTCTTCCAGGCCCCATGCTCAGAGAGCCATTCCTCACCCACCACAATTTTGGAGGTTTTCCATTAACACAATTTTTTTTTTATAAACATAATTTTGCATTCGAAAATATTTAGCCAAGCACTATACTAAAATGAGTAATTCAAGCAGTACAAAATCTTTCTTCACACTCGTTTTGAAAGTATGAATAGAGAAGGGTCTTAAATTGGAATTTATATTTATTGTTTCTGATAAAATTTTGGGTTAATTACAAAGACAAAAAAAAAAAATTTAATCTCTCCCTTG
Source organism: Omphalea diandra (assembly GCA_949677035.1). Taxonomy (NCBI): domain Eukaryota; kingdom Viridiplantae; phylum Streptophyta; class Magnoliopsida; order Malpighiales; family Euphorbiaceae; genus Omphalea; species Omphalea diandra. The sequence continues at coordinate 5,340 of CATIWR010623601.1, read as the reverse complement.
ACTTTTTTAACTAACCTTGAACTAAAAATTACGGTAATATAAATCATAATTTTTAAAACCCTTTCAATTTAAATTTCAATCTTTGAAAACACATTCGGTTTAATGATTTTATTATTTTTAATAAATAAAAAAATATATTTCAAATATTAATTGGTTATAATTTTTATTAAAAGTAAATAATATAATGAAATAAAATCATTTTGAATAAACAAATTATATTAAAATATAATAAAATAGAAATAATTTTTTATTAATTTATTTTATTTTTAATGCATTATAGTAAAAATTAGTGGAATTGATTTAAATTTTGTAATCGAATTTGATTTTATCAAAATATTTATTGAAATTTAAATATTATGTGAAATGAGTCGTGTTCAGTTTTATGATTAAATTTACGTGAAAATAAAATTTTTTATTTTTGTTAATGATATTTTAAATTATAATTTTGATATATTACAATGCAAACTTTCTTGTATTCAAATTCTATTTTTAATGTTTATGTAATTTTATTTACTTTTTCATAAAATCTATCAAAAATCAATACATGATAAGTATTTTAATAAACAATTATTAAAATATATATTTTATTTATTAAATTTATTACTGTTAATAAAATACTTAAATTGGAATAGTGTAGAATAGTTTATTGGAACAATGTAGAATAGTTAGAGTTTATGTTGTAAGTGTCTTAAAATTTTGAGATTTATATTGACATAATTTTTAGCTTACGCATAGTAGTTGTTTGATCATCCAATTTAGTATTTAAAATTAAAATTTTAAGCACTTATTTTTTTAAAATTTATTTGATAGTTTTATTTATTTGTTATTTAAAAAGTTTGATTCGGTTAAAATTCTTTTAAAATAATAAGTCAAAATTATTATTTTAAAATTATCACCTAACATGCTTAGTTAACAAATACTATGTAAATTCTTAACAAATTAATAAAAGCAAATTGTCTAAAAAAAGAAAAATATTAAATCAATATATATTATTAAATTTAGTCTCAAATTTAATTTTAAGATTTTATTTGTCATTTGTCAAATAATTATATATAATATAACTATATTTCATTATTTTATATTATGTTATAAAAAAATGTCATATCAAACAAATTTCTAAATAGGGAATTTGAAAATTCAATTGCCTTATAAAAAATAAATCTTTTAAAATAAAATAAAAAATTCTAAACAAAAAGTTAAAATCATAAAAAAATTTGAATAAAAATTTAAAAAATTTTAAAAGTAAAATTATAAACAACTTCTAAATAAAAAATTTTAAACAAAAAACTAATATTTAATTAAACTTATTTATTATTTAAATGCTAAATCTATAAGAGCAAACAATAATATAATAAATTGTATAAATTATTTCATTTAAATTTAATATTTTTAAATTGTGCTATATAATATTAAAAGTATAATCTAATAGACAATCATTTATTATAACTACTTTATATATGCATATATAGTTTGCATTTATCTGTTAATTTTATTTTTTATTATAAAATACTTAATATTATTTTTTAATTAATTATTATATATTACTTTGTTCCAGTTAACGTATAAGATTAAAAGTATGAATAAATAAATAATTTTTATTATAAATAATTATAAATTTGAGAAATTTACTTTATTATTTTATTCATTTGATAATAATTTTTAGAAAATAATAATTAAATTTTAATTAATAGTATATATTAATTTCTTAATTAATTAATTAAAATATATTATAATCAAGACGTAATTTTTGTGAGTAGTTCTAATTATAAGGCAAAATAGTCCTTGATTTAGATATCAAAGTGCTTATCTCAGGATATTTTACAACACCTTAGTTGTCCCTTGTTTTGCATATCCTCACGAGAAATTTTAGATAGTTTTTTTTTTTTTAAGACATTGTTTGTCTCATTCTGTTACAAGTGGCGGGGATTAGGGGTGAGCAAAACCAAACCGAAATTTAAAAAATTCAATCAAATTAAGTGAATTCAGTTTATTCAGTTTGATTTTAAAGTAAATTTGGTTCGATTTAAAAAATAGAGAAATTTAGTTTTTAATTTCGATTTGGTTTAAAATTATGAAAACCAAATAAACCGATTTGTGAATTTTTTTAGTTTATCTTTTAATTTGAATTTAAAAAATTAAAAATAAATTGTTCTATATAGGATAAAAAATCTAAATTAATTTATCATAATTACAGCCCATTGAGAGCCAAAAATTGAAAATCAAATCAAATCAAAATAATTTTATTTGATTCGATTTATTTTAATTTTCCTTTAAATTTTACTTAATTTGATTTTAAATTAAATTAAATTAAATTTATTCAACTTTTAAAATTTTGATTCGAATGGATCGAATGTTCAGACGTAAGGGATGATGCCCCTTGGTTGGAGGAGGTACGGTACCACAAAATGTCGCTTTTTACAGTCTCAAGGGATGTAACACTTGCCATTTAGCTTTCACTGAAAACCTTTCTAGTGTTCTCTGTCTCTCTCTCTCTCTCTCTCTATATATATATATATAAACTCCCATAAAAAATTCTAATTAATCTTTAGATTCCATTGGTTTCTTTCCCCATTTCATTAAATACAATTTTCTATGATGATTTCTATGCTAAAATTTACAAATTGCAAAATAATTAGATTATCTAACAAACAATTCTTTGCCCTTTTCTTATCCTTCTCCTCCTGCTGCTCTCTCAATTATGAGAAGTGAAATTAAATAATAGAAATAAATATTATTAAAGCATCTTTAATGATATTTTTATTTTCAAGACATCAGTTATATAATAAAAAATATTTTAATTAATATTTAAATGTAAAAGTAAAAAATTTTACTTTTTTATTTTACTTCTTTTTATAAGTATTGATAGTTTCAATTTGTTGTTATAGAATATAATTAAAAATACTAATTAATTAAGTATATTAAAATTTATAATGTAATTATTGTTAATCATGATAAAAAAATAAAATTCAAATTAATTTTTATTTTATAAAAAATAAAGGAATTAAACTTTCATTTTATAAAATAATTATTTATAATAAATATAAAAGAGTTTAATATGTATGAAAAGTAGCCCAGCAGAAAATAATAAGAAATGAGTGGTGTAGTTTTGTCCCCTTCCTCTTCCCTCTCTATCACCCATGGGTCTATATATGGCACTGAGTATCATTCACTTCTAAATGACCCTTTAAACTATCTCCTTTCCTCCACCTCTCGCTAACAGTGTTTACCCCAACTTTCAGCGCTAACAGGTGAACATTTGAATTGGGTTCTTGCTATTATTCTCTCTCATTCAGCATCGTTTCTTCTTGGAAATTATTTACGTGTTTTTTTATCTGGTTTCTGGGTTGTCTTTGTGATTTATTAGGGTTAAGAATGTTAATTAGGCTCTTTTCGTGTTCTTCAGATTTGTAGTTGTAGATCCTTTGTTTTCATGATTTGCTAGTGATTATTATTGTTACCCTCAACGTGAAAATTTTTCGTTGTTTGCCAATAGACAAGTAAATTTTTCTCCTTTATGCATAGTTTATGCCATTTTGTTAGTTTCTTAGCTGAAAAAGATATTTTCTTTATGAAATGAAGGACATTGGTATTTTTTTTCTTTTTTTTCTTCTCTTTTTGCTTTTTACTTGGGGGAATTTGAAATAGATTCTTTTTAGCAGTATATTCTACTGAGATACCTTGATCTGTCTTTTTTCTTGGTTTTTCCTGTTCACTTGTTATCCTAGTAGTTGAATTCTTGATTATAATTACCTTCCATTTTGTGGATTAGGATTTGTTCATAAGGGATTGCTCCCTTTTGTTGTACTAGGTCTTGGATTGAGCACTCCTTATTTTTTTTTATAATATTTTCTCTTTGATTGCTATAAGTTGGCATGGTAAGTGTTTGGACAGATTGCAGTACTCATTCCATAAACACTTGAGTAATCTATTAATGAGTCGTGGGATAGATATTCCAAATTATATTGTGAACAGGGCTTTTTCTTGTTGTATATTTTCCTATTCTGCGATAGTATAGCAGTTTTTTTTTTTTTTTTTTAATATGTATATGTAGAATGGCTTTTGTATGGATTAAGGCCATCATTTTCCTTTTTATTGGTATTCTTATGTTTATATTTTTGTATTGTTAAGAATTTAAGTTTGCAGCTTTTTATGCTTAGTTAAACTACAGTTATTTTTATAAGACATTGATGATGCTACATGTTTCATGTTGTGTTAACAATTTGATTGATGCAGTATGGGAAGCACTGATGGAACTTATGGAGCTTATACTTATGAAAATCTTGAGAGGGAACCTTACTGGCCATCTGAGAAACTCCGGATTTCCATCACTGGTGCTGGTGGTTTTATTGCCTCCCACATTGCTCGCCGTTTGAAGAGTGAGGGCCATTACATTATTGCTTCTGACTGGAAGAAGAATGAGCACATGACAGAAGATATGTTCTGTCACGAATTCCATCTTGCGGATCTTAGGGTCATGGATAATTGCTTGAAGGTTACAAAGGGTGTAGACCATGTGTTTAACCTTGCTGCTGATATGGGTGGGATGGGCTTTATCCAGTCCAACCACTCTGTCATTATGTATAATAACACAATGATCAGCTTTAACATGCTTGAGGCCTCTAGGATCAATGGAGTTAAAAGGTACGTTGTTGTGGATCTGAGTATATGTTGGTGTTCAATTGACAGAAGTCCCTGTATAAACTTGAAATTAGGTTTCTTCTTGTGCGTCTTAAAATTCTGACGTTCTTGTTTCTGCAGGTTCTTCTATGCATCTAGTGCTTGTATTTACCCTGAATTTAAGCAGCTGGACACTAATGTGAGCTTGAAGGAGTCTGATGCCTGGCCTGCAGAGGTTGTTTACTCTTCTTTCTCTCAGTGGTTAAAAACTATCCCACGTACATAACCTTTTTTTACTAGTAAATAATTGAAATAATGAAGAAGTTTCCTTTCAATTTGTATTTTAGCCACAAGATGCTTATGGCTTGGAGAAACTTGCTACAGAGGAGTTGTGCAAGCATTACACCAAGGACTTTGGAATTGAATGCCGCATTGGAAGGTTCCATAACATTTATGGTCCTTTTGGAACCTGGAAAGGTAGCCTCTTTATGCTGTAATTGCTTGCAATTCTGTTGTTTCTTGGACCGAATTATTATACCAATTTTGTTATTTACTGTGTCTGTCACAGGTGGCAGAGAGAAGGCACCTGCTGCTTTTTGCAGAAAGGCTATCACTTCCACTGACAAGTTTGAGATGTGGGGTGATGGACTTCAAACCCGATCCTTCACCTTTATTGATGAATGTGTTGAAGGCGTGCTTAGGTAAGCACTGCATGTTTTTTTG
>CATIWR010623567.1:0-78128 GCA_949677035.1 Omphalea diandra | reverse complement strand
TATATATATATATATATATATATAATGTCAATGTTTAATACAAAAAAAACTATAAAACTAATCAATTGTTGTATCATCCGGATCGATGAAAAAATCATCAGTGACGCCAGAGGCATCAAGATCAGATGCAAAAGTAGTAGTAGCAGCAACAATAGCAATCGGTGGCTGAGAAGGAGGCGAGGCGAGTGGCATAGGCATCTAAAAATGAGAATAAAGAGGTATCTCAGTCTGCTGGGACATGACATGCAACCAATCCTTCATAGCTCATATCTATTAATCGACAAACTAAAGGATGTGATCCTCTCATCTACTTACCTCTCAACCTCTCATTGCAAGTCCTCGATAGAAGGCAATAGAACTAAAAAAGAGCTAGCACTCAATGACTCGCCATATATTCAAGTTGAGGTGTCAAAAATTGAATGAAATGATTTTCACCTTCTAAGAATTTTAGACATATTAAACCATCCTTCAACGTAGAATACATCCAATTTCTATCTAATCTTATTATAAAGTCCCAAAAATTTTCATGTAACAATGCAATTAAACATACATATAATATTCTTCAAAAGTAGATAAATTTTCAGTTTTTTTGTTATATCTAATACTATCTTCTTATCTCCTATTGAGTATAAGGTAAGAACCTAACCTATTTAGAAATTTATTGTCATATAACAATTTGTCATAACAATATAGTTTATATAGTTGCTGAAATTTTTGTAGCATTTCATTATAGTTCTCCCAGTACACCAAAATGAAAAACATTTTCCAATATTTATCATTATGCACTAACCAAATCTACTAGCAACATATATAGTAAACTATATTATATACAACAAGTTATATTAAAAATAAAATTTTCAAACTATCCACTTTAGACAATTCAGTATGATTCTCATAATCAAATGAGAATCTTTTTAAACAGATATCTAAGATTATGCATATATGTTCTATAAAATTTATAAGAAATTAAATTTAATTTACTATAAATTACATATTATTTTGGTACTTTCCTTTTCATAAAAATTAAAACAAAAATAATATTTCAAATAAATATTAAGTTCAAACATATAATATTCAAAATTAGAACAAAAAAGTTTTAGAATTTTAGTTTTTGCCAATGTTAATTTTTCTAAACTTTTGCATCTATTTTATTTTTTGTATAACATTATTTTATCTCAGCTTTGAAATTTTATGAAATTTATAGGAATATTATTAATTTTTGAAAATCTTTGAAATTTTATGAACTTTTTATTGAATATTGTTAATGTTTTTAAATTTTTGAACTTTTGCAAAATTTTTCGGGTATATTATTGATTTTATGTCATTTCATAGCATTCATAATTAATTTACAATTGTTAAGGAATATTACTTATAATTTACACACTTTGCATGTGTTAGTGGCCAATTTAGGATAATACAATTTTTCTATATTTTCTTATATTTTAAATTTTAAGGTTATTTAATACAATTAAAATTTTGAGTCTTTTGTGACATTCATTATATACTTTAAATTTTTATGGAATATTTTTGATAATTTATAAATTTTTTTCTTTTTTATAATTTATAAAATTTTTTAGCAAACTTAAGATAAGTAAATTTTTTAGATATTTTTTATTTTTATTTTACAACCATTTAAGTAATTAATTATTTAGTATTTTATAATATTCGTAATTAATTTTTAATTTGTAATGAATGTTAGTTATAATTTAGAATAATACCTTGGAGCATTACAATTTTAGTAACATTTTTTTATATATAATTTTTTTGCATTTCAATTCAATATGATTTTTCACAATTAACATTTTGTAATATTTTATGTTTCAGAATTAAGGCAATTTAAGTAACTTATATCTTTTTTTGCATTTATTGAATATTTTATTTGATATTAGTAGCTTATTATTATACAATTTTATAAAATTTAAAATTTATTATGTCCAAAGATACATACATATGAATATTTTTTAACATACCAGTTATTCAATGAAATTTTTTTTTTTACATACCAACTATTAAACAAAAAAAAAACCTTCTAAATTAAATACCTACCTCAAGAGCGTAGAAATTGTAAATTGCATGAAAAGAGATTTCAATCTAAGTACAAAATGGAAACAAAAAATTATAAATTACAAATATCAATAAATTTATACAATTTCTATAATTTAATTAAGCTACATAAATTTCACAACTTAATAACACACTTAACTTATTAAATTTAACAAATTTATAATTTCTAAAATTTCAAAAATTAAACTAAATTATGCTTAATTACTAAATTTTAAAAAATTTCTATTCAATAATTTGCAAATTAAATTAAATTACACTTAAATTACTAAATTTAATTAAAATTTTCTTAAATTATATTACATTACTACATTTAATCAAAATTTTTAAAATTTCATTTTATTACACTTAAATTTCTAAAATTTAATTAAATTAAATTTTAACTATTCATTAAATATTTCTCAAATTTCTAAATTTTTAAATTTCTCAAATTTATTTAACTTATTGAAATTTAATTGAAATTTCTAAAATTTTCAAAACTTACACTTAAATTACTAAATTTTATTAAAATTTCTAAAATTTAATTTCATTACACATAACTTTTTAAAATTTTATTAAGTTAAATTAAAATTACATATGGCTACAATTTATAAAAATTCTTTAATTTCTAAAATTTAATTAAATTATATTTTAATTACTAAATGTAATTAAATTACATTCAAATTTCAATATACTTAAATTTCTAAATTTAATTTAATTACACTTAAATTAGTTATAAAATGTTACAATTTCTTAAATTTAATTAAATTACACATAAATTAACAAACTTCATAAACTTATTCAATTATTCAATTTATTAAATTTACACTTAAATTACTAAATTATATATATATATATATATATATTAAATTCTAAAGTTACTAAATTTACACATGTAACACTATACTTTCTATTCAATTTATACAATAAATTATATGATTTACCAAAATTCACCATACAAATTTTTAATATCAACATGCACAATATTTCTTAATATTCAAAAAATCTCAAAAGTTCACAATAATCACCAATAAAATTTATCAAAAAAAATTTTGATAATTCTCAACATTTCTCATAAATCAACTTTTTTAAAAATTACAAAAAAATACAAAATTTTAACATTTTTAGAATATTACAAAAAAAAATATAAAAATATAAACATTTTCATAATTACAATCAAAATTGCAAAAATACAAAATACTATAATCATATATTACATATTTTCTATACAATCAAATAGTACAATTATTATAATCAAACTTTGAATATTACAATGAAATTTCTTCAAAAAAATTTTATAGATTTCACAATTTTTCTTTATCAAAATTACAAAAAATAAAAAAATCAACAAATAGAAAGAGGGGGAGATTCAAGTACTAGGTGATAATGGCATTCGATTATGGCAGTAGAGGCGTCTCATGTGGTGGCATCAGTGGTGGTAACAACAACAGAGAGGAGAGTACAGGTGGGAAGGCACCATCAGTGAGGGAAAGAAAGAGAATCAAGCAACGGTGGTGAGGGAGTCGAGGAAGAGAGGAGAGTAGCCAGGGGGAAGGGAGAGCAAGAAGGGAGGGGAGGGGAGAGGAGAGGGAGAGGAGAAAGAAGAAAAGAGGAAAGAAAAGGTGTTTGCAAGTATTTTATTTAATACTTACCAATCGACTATCGGCACAAATTGACACATCACTTTAAATGTTCCATCAGTATATCATCAACATATTTTTTTTAATTTTATTTACCAATTTTTCAATGGAGTTTTGATAGAACATTTGGCGCATTAATTCTCAAGTGTCTTTTAGTCTCCCTCCATCATTGAATCCATCGGTAAACTTTAGCACCAATATGTGGCACCAGAGTTTATCGATGAAATATTTTTGTCAATAATTTACGGATGGTATTCCATTAGTAATTGGTCATTGTATTTTAAAATGTATTTCTATTTTATTATGTCGTTGATTTGACGGAATTCGATGGATATATATTTATCAGTATTTTTATATTTTCTTGTAGTGAAAAATTCAAATTTTCAACAATTCAATCCTCCTTTTGGTGCATAAGGACCAACATAATTAATTCTATAAAACTATTCTTATATAATTTTAATTAAAATATATACAATTAAATAAATTTAAGTAGGTTGAATTAGTATTTGAGTGATAATAGAGATCAATTTAGTATGAGTAAAGATAAATTCATTTAGTCTAGTTTAGAGCAAATTGATAAATATAGTTCAGTGATTAACTTGCTTAATATATTTGAAATATAATTCAATTTAAATTTTTAAAGTTTATGGTTTTATGTAAGAATAAATCAATGAATTATAATTTTAGGCTTTGTTTATTTCAAAGAAAATAACATATTTAAGAAAAATATTTTTTGAGTAATATATTTTTTGGTATTTGGAATGAATTATAAAAAATATTAATTTTCTCTTGATTTATAAGATTATAATAAAATTTAAATATAAATATTTTATATTATACTATCTATTATTAATTTAAGAAAAATATATTAAAAATAAAAAATTTTGTGGATTCCAGTCATCTTTGGCAATCATCACCGAAGGATGATAACTGATAATGAGTGTTGATAGTGAAGGATAATTAGTGACAATAAATATAAGTATTTATATAATTTATTTTTTATTTGGATAAATTTATCAAAATCAGAAAAATGACTTAATTTTTTTTACTAGAAAAATATTTGTTGTTAATCAATTTTTATGAATGTATCAAATAGCGAAAAATATGAAAAATATTTTTCTGAAAAATATTTTCCATGAAACAATCAAATTTTCCATGAAACAATCGAAGTATCAATACCACAATTACTATTTAAACTACCCTTTGAAACATCAACTTGTTATTTTAAAATTTAATATGAACTATTTAAAAACTTCTTCTTCTTATTATTATTATTATTTTATTTCTAATATTATAATGCTAAACAATTAAAAAGATGTATATGAACTGTAAATTTGTTAAGCACTCTTATTTTTTAAAAGAAGCTTTAATCTTTTCTTAAATTTAATAATAATTAAGTTTCCGTTTTACTACAATAAGATTAGGAATTATGGTTAAAACATAAATGACGGGAAAAAAAGGTAAATACTAATGGTACTGTGAGAGAACTTTTTGCAAAGCGGCAAACTTTTATTTTTAACGTAAGAAGCGTATTTTTGGCTAAAATGGGGATATGATAGGTGGTAGAAATAGGACCTCTATTTTATTGAGCTAGATAACATAATTTATGTCAACTGACACTATTGATTGCCACGTATATCACTACATTACTGTTTGGGGTAGCCACTATCCCAAGCATTTTCGTTTTTAATATGATTCTTCTTTAGTTTGTTCGTCCCCTATAGTTATCAGTTCATAATTATCATATTGGCAATGCAACTTTGTATACATATATTATTTTCCAGCAATGAATAACATAACTTTCGAAATTACCTTTATAGTGACGAGAAAAAAAAATTTAAGCATACCATACAGAATGATAATTGGAAAAATACAGACAAAAAAAAAAGAAAAAGAAAGAATGGGCTAAGGGTAGATACAGAATGTTTCATTCTTGATACAAAGGAACAACCTTTCATATGCCAATGCCATCTTACGGGCAGTAAACATAGAAACTGCATATTCTCTACAAGCCTTTCCTCTTTGTGCCAGTCTCTTTGAGCCTTCCATCACGGCCATTTCTAGAGTCTCCAACAACGACTCAACATTTGGTGAAAACATATAACCAAACTCATCATCAACAATAATAGTTCCTTTAATGCTAGGAAATCTTGATGCCATTACTGGTTTTCCACTCATCATTGCTTCCATAAGAGTAAGATCAAGCCCTTGTGGTCTAAGAGTTGGGTTCACAAAGATATCAATAGAATTATAGAACGCTCTTAATTCCGATGGACTCAGAGACCCTAAAACTAGCACTTGTGCCCCTAAATCCTTGTATCTTTGCTGCCATGGTCCAGACCCTGCGACAACTAAATAGACATTAGAGTACTTCTCTTTGAGCGTTGAAAAGGCTTCATAAAGTAGAGGATGACCCTTATCCTTTACAAGTCTTCCAGCCACACCAATAACTAAACTAGCATTTGATGGGACACCAATTTTAGATCTAAACTCATGACCTAATCTCACATCTTCTTGGAAATCATCCTCATCAACCCCATTCACAATTACATGAACTCTTTTTCTTGGAATTTGGTACACATCCCTTAGTATCTCCCCACAACTATCACTTATAGCAACATGATAGGCATAGTTCTTGAAGAACCTTATCTCATTTAGTATTTTAGGCAAGACTCCTTGCATACTTCTGTTGACGGCCGGCGAAATGGGTTCGTCAGCTTTTCTTGTCAAGTCTTGATAGATGTCGGATTGTAAGCTCTCAAAGGCTATACCATGCCAAGAAACAGCAAGATTTTGAACATGGCGAGCGAGCCAATGAGGAAGAGCTACGCTTTCTGAGTGAACTACATCAAAGGGTTTATGTTGGTTCTCTTCATCGAATTGTTCCCATGCTTTGTTATATCTCCACTTGCCTGGCTCTCCTTCATGGCAGTGAATCTGTGGAAAAGACAATGAAGATGGGCTGTTTTCGTCTAGAGGAGAGGTGAAGACATGAACTTGATGGCCTCGGCGAGCAAGAGAAGAATGAAGAGTATAAGCATGGCGTTCCATCCCACCAGGGGTTGTACCAATTGGCCATTTGCGAGAGAAAACAGCAATTTTGAGCTTGATTGGAGGAGGTTGGTTTTCAATGAAAGAAAGACGATTCCAAGCAAATTCTGCAGTACGAAGATCACCGGACCATGGCTTGGAATGGCTGGAGGGGGTGCTACAGATGGAGGACGGTGGTGTATGGAGGAGGAAAAAGACGGGGATGGTGAAAAGAACAATGAAGAAAAGGGTAGTGCAGAGATTGAAAAGAGAAGAAAAATGGGCGGTTTTTTTGGGCTTGTTATTGAAGGCCATTCTCATTCTCTTCAGGTGAATGACATAGAAGTGTTTGTTTAGTTTTCGTGCGTCATTAGCATATTTGAATAGCAGATATGGACTGTTTTGTTTCTAAAAAGTAAAGTTGGAAGGTGGATACGCACTTAAGCAGGTCCATTTTCTTCGAGTGCGTTTTCCACGCCTACCCTACCAAAAAGAAGATCAATGAAGAAAAAAGGTGGATTCTTCCTTCCTTGTTTTTATTATGGGCAAATTCATATAATAATGTTTAGTGTGTTTTATTGATTGGAAAATGATATTAATAGTTAGGTACTATTGCAATTTGGATATTTTTTTATTGATATGGATATAAAAAATTAATTATATAATATACAAAGTGAATAAATAATATTAATATTATATATTTAAAAATTAAAATCAAGCAATTTAATATAGTTATTGTCAGTATAACAAATTTTTTTGAATGGACAAAATAGAAAAATATAAATGTAAAAGATAATGAAAAAAATTCATAAATAGATTAAAAATACTAAAATTATATACTTATTTTGTTGAAAAAAAAAGCAGCCAATTAGAGTTATGTTAGGTATAGTGAAGTGGTCGAAACGCAAATTCTCTCTTACGCCCATCACTTTTTTGACCTATTATCGTTTCTTCTCCAATTGAATGGTTTTGGTACATATTATGTTCATATTTTATCCCAACTTACTCCGTTATTTATAAACAATCAAAGCCAAGAAAACAAAACGAAAAGTTAGAATCGAAGTCATAATTTTCGTTTAAGATAATTATGAAGCAAATAGTTTTTTTCATTGTATTACCTAATTTTGTTTTATATATATATATATATATATATATATATATATATATATATATATATATATATATATATATACATGATATGTTTACAACAAGTGTGATCATCCAAATTGTCCATATTTTTGGATAGGTTCAGCAACTTTTACAAGTTGAAGGATGAGTTATTTTAGGCGTTACAAGCCTTGTTTGGACAAATAACTAATGTCGTTCCATATAGGGCAAAATTGTTGTTGCATCGCATTTACAAATAAATCTCATTAAGTTGCATTTACAAACAAACTAATTATCTGTATAAACCACTAAAAGATGGCAAAAGATTAAAAGTAAAGGAAAGAAGGCCTCAAAGCATAAATGACCAATTTACCATTTCATATTATTGAAGCTCTAAGAAACATTTCAACAGTTAGTTTGCTGGTGAAGCTACCAAATTACGCTCAAATTTCAAAATTAACCCTTCTAAAGGCACCAGAGAAATCTCCAAAGCAAAATTCATGTTTCAAGAATTATTTTAACCAACGATGCACATCCAACAAGGAACTTGGCAATACCAAACTTCAAATGACCAGTCCAGTATTATTACATATCCAGGATAACCATAAGGGTTGTAATGACAATAATTAATCTTGAGAAGGCTAATAAGGCTACAATGACACAAGATGACACTTTAATATGTCAAAAGGGTAAATGTGACATGGGATCATCCCTAGAGGGTATCCCCTTACAAGAACCCTCACTAAAATAGCTGGGACATTTCAAATAGATTCAAGAATATAAGTAGCTATAAAAAGCTATACAAACATACAAAACATCATGGTACCTACTAGAGAGCTATCATAGCAAACTTAATACCTATTAGAGAGTTGCTAAGACCCCTAGTACCTATTGGAAAGCTGCTAGAATACCTAATACTTGCTTGAGAGTTGTTAGAAGCATATGGAACACACTAGTACCTACTAGAGAGTTGCCAAAACAAACTTAGTACCTATTAAAGAGCTATTAAGACCCCTTGTACTTGCTAGAAAGCTGTTAAGACTTCAAATACCTACCTAAGATCTACTACAGACATATAAGAGCACACTGATACTTACTAGAGAGCTGTCAGAATAAGCTTTAGTACTTGCTCAAGGAGCTACTAAAGAATTGTATCTTTTGTTATCCTTTCAAATGTTTACATTCCTATAATGCTTTATTGAGCATTGTTCAAATAGTCTTTTCTCAAATTTCATTTTCCATGCTTTATAAAATGGGGGGCAAATTGTGAGTATCAAATTTGGGGCCTTAAGATATAAGTCGTATAATGAAAATTGTTAGAGTTATTCCCCAATATGTAAAGGGAATTACAAAAGCAAGATTAACAAAGGCTTTGTGAAAGCCTTGGATCAAACCTGAAACCAAACCCAAGCCCACAAAGATTTAAAGCCCAAACCAATTAGCCATAGTTTCAATGGTTGTATAGCCATCTTATTTGGCTATACAAACATCTACCCATATCCTTGTATAACCATCTACTTGGCTATGTAACCATCTACTTTGTTGTATAGCCAAGTAATAAACCATAATCACTAAAACATTCTAGCATCTCATCCCCTGCAAAACCCAGTGTTGTATAACTAACTTCTTAGTTGTACAAACCACTTGAAACCCTAATATCAGAACTTTTATGCCTCTTATCTATTATGGGTTATGAATGAAGTGTAACCAAATCCATTCTAGCTCTGGTGCACACCTCTCTTTATAAACACCTAACCACAAGTGAGAGAGAAAGGGGCTTGGACAACCTGAGGTTACTCTACCAAAGTTATCAATTTTATGCCCAAATTCATAGAAATAAAAAACATAAGCCATCACATTGAAAATCAAGATCCAAGTATTTCTTAAGGTTTTTAAGACATCATAATGCATAATCCTTAGCATTTTGGAGGATAATCCATCAATGCCAGTGCCTTTGAGTGCAAGGCATAATCAAAAAGCATATAAAATCTTAACTTTCTTTCCCCCTTTTTTATTCTCTCTTTTTATTTTCTCTTTCAAAAAATCTCAATCTTTATAGTCTCTACAAACCTCATTGTGGTATGTGTAGGCCATTAGGTAGGTTCTGCAGACCACTAGGGTCTATATTGCCCACTTTAACTATGGAGCATGATATTTTATCTTATTCTTCCCTACCTAATTTCTTTTATTTTTCTTGGGTTTTTAGGGGTTTATTTATGAGCTTCAGCTACTAAATAAGGGTAGTTCTTATTCTTATTACTATTATTCTCTTATTTTGTGAAGAAGGATAAAAAAGGGAAGGGTTTTGCATTTGTTTTTTAGTGGTTTTAAAATCATCTCCTTCATGTTCAAATCTTTTCCATTTCTTTACATGTTTATGTTACTATTGCTATTGATATGATTATGATTAGGATAGGAAACTCACCATCCCTAAAGACCCTCATGATCCTAATATATTGCTTTTACCATCTTTTGTGAGATTATTTTAAAAACTAAGGGATGATGGCCAACTTCTTAGCTTGACCACATTCTTTTCTCCTTTATATAGTGGTCTTAAACATGTTAGGGTGAGAGTCTATTAAATTATGACACTTATTTTGGATTATCTTTATGATTTAGTAAAACATGTGCATTTATCGCTTTATGTGAATCTCTCTTTTTATTATCTTGATGCCCTAGCTCTCTTAATAGCTATGGGTATTTGCAGGATGTTATGGCTCTTTAGAGGTGTTAGTGGATAAGGATCTAATGACCATATGAATCCCAGTTAGTCAATTTAATCCTTGTCCAAGGCCTCATCTTTATCCTCCATATGCATATCTTAAATCACATGCATTATTCCTTTATGATTAGATCATTCCTTATTGCATTTCACATTTTGTTTTCTATGTTAATTTATTATAGTATGAAATGATGGACTTAGAAACATGCATAGGTTCCCTTGAATTGGAGAATTGGGTAAAGCCTTTTACATAAATGCATTTGACTTTATTGACCTTATTGTTTTACCTTATTTATGGCAACTGACATGTGTTTTCCTTGTGTAGGTGGTTAGAAGGGACATGATAAGTCCCATTATACATTATTATATATAATTATGTTGATTGATATGCATGACCTCTCCTTACTAGATAATGCATGCCTTTATCCCCCCCTTAATGTGATTATCATGCCTTAATGATGACATGCTTAATTGGTGCATTTGAAACATATTTAGAAGCATTAACCAAAATATTAAAATGGTAAAAAGTAAACCAAAGATGCCCAAAAGTTAGATCCTAATATATGGGCAGTTTGGTTGCCTAACATCTTCCCTAAGTCAAACCCAATTTGCAAACTCAATCTTTGTTGGGGTGAAGATGAGTTGGGCCTTCTAAATGACTTAGCTAGGTTTAGATTTTATCCTTACCTAGATTCTTTATCCCGATAACTCCATTTCCCATTAGGAATGATACCACTGTATTATCTTGACTTGGACCCTAGTTGACCACAAAAATTGGAGAAGGGCTTCAAACTTGTATAAGGCCTAAAGGATCCCCTATTGGTTTAAATACAAACCACTACTTAGGGTTAACACCAATGTATGACCCCTATCCTCTCAATCCCTTATTGATTGATAAAAGGATGGAATCACAAGTAAGATTCCACTCGTTCGAGCATAACCTCAAAATTGCATGGTGATCATCCTATGACCCTTTATTTTGGTACTTATATTTTGCCCTATGTATTCCTTAGTCTTTGTTTCCATGTTTATTATGTTATGCCTTATTCATTTATGCCATTGCATGCTATTACCATATGATATGTCCCATATTATGATTTATGTGTTTAGTGATGAATATGGACAATAGATTAAGCTTCTTAATTGACCCCTAACATTATGGACTAATAGGCTAAGATCCTAAACATTAAAGATAAGGTGGTATTCTACTACTTTAATTGTCTATTCGTAATAGGTTTTAAGGGTTATTTTTCTTCTTCTTAATATTTTTCTTCTTCTTTTTCTTCTTTATTCTCAATTTGGGAACTAGTATTTCTCCCTTTTATAGGTTAGAAGATCCATTTAGTACATGTTTCATGATTTAAGTTAATTGCATGAATAACCCTGCCATTTGAATGTGTACTCCCTATCCCCATCTTATATATATGATTCATTATTTTCTTGTATAATACGTATCATTCATGCATTGCATACTTAATTGTTATGGTTGATGTCTTGCTTATATAGATGTGCTTGGATGGATAAATGGGAAATTGATTAATAAATGTAAGGTGTAAAAATAAACCATTGATTGCTCGAGGGTGGGATCCCAATATCCAAGCAACTTAGGGATGCCTAACCTTTACCTTAAGTTTTACCTAACTCTCCTCAAGTTATACCCAACTCTCGAACTCAATCTTTGATGGGGTAAAGATAGAATGGGCTTTCTAATTGACTTATTAGGCCCAAAATCCATATTTACTAGGAATTTTATCCTTATTAAAGTCAACAGGTGACTCTTTTTATTTAGAGGTGGCATTAATATATTGGCCTATTTGATCCCCCATTGATCAAATGATTCTCTAAAAGGGTTTCAAACTTCGTGGAAATTAAAGGAAGGATCATCTGATGATCCAAAACACATTATGGGTTGTACTAATATATAACCTTTGTCCTTTTGATCACTTAATAATCAACCAAAGAAGGAGTCAAAAGCAAGATTTCACTTGTTCAAGAGCAACCACAAAATTAAGGCACTAATAATATGGTCCTTAATTTGTTAAAGCAAGTGAGTTAGAGGCTATTCGTTTAATTTAGCAATACTAGCTACACAAGTATGACAACTTATTCAAAATTACAAATAACTTTTGTACATAGTGTCTAAACACATTATTTCCCTCAATCAACCATTCTCCAAGAGATAGTGGGCTATAAACCTAACTAAACCTAGTAGAGTTTAATGATGGCAAGGTGGATAATTGAAAGGGAGTCAATATGGAAGGTAAGTAATGGAGATTCTATTGATATTTGATTAGGCAAATGGGTTCCTAATTTGAGCAATTTTAAACCTAGCTCATCTTCCCTAAACTTTTCGAATGGTTATAAGGTCCAAGCTTTTATTCTTAATAATGGTGAATGAACAAATATTTGATAGGTCAATCTTTCTCTCCTAATGAGGTGAATAACATCCTGTTTATTCCTCTCAATGCTCATCTTCCTCCTAATTCTCTTATGTGGCTCTATACAAAGTTTGAGACTTGTACTGTCTAAAGTGGATACAGTTCTTGATTATATTCAAGATCAAATCTCTAGAACTCTACGAGCACCTTATATAACAACTCAAAAGTCCATTCTTTCATCCAACCCTTCAAGGTCCATTAAAAATCCACAATTTCCTTTAAAGATTATATTGGGTCTTCCTTCCTACAAATTCAATTTTGACTCATCAAGGGGTTCATGTTGAATTGTTATGCAAAGGATGTGAAGCTCATATAGAGAATTTGGAACATACACTTTGAGATTGTGTTATGGTACTCATTATGTGGTAAGAGTTTTTATAACATACCCATCATTCATTAGCATTCTCACATGAACATATTCATTGCATAAATGATTTGCAATTTTACATGAACATATGCATTAGATAAATGATCATTTAGATATGTGAATTTGATAATCATGACGATGACACTTGCACCATTACATTTATGGCACTTAAACATGGATGTGATGTTTGAATCGTTATATGAAAAATCAAAATATGTTGTGTGCATGTTATAGTATCATTAATAATGGTATTTTAGAGATTATTTAAGAGTATAAGGATCATTTGGTGATTAGAAGATGAATGGAGATGATGAAGGAGTGAAGAAGAGGGACAAAAAGAGGAAAATTAAACTTCCAATAAATGGTCATAATCCACTATTATTTTATCTTATTCGAATAGGTATACAAATTGAATTTATCTTCCTTTATGAGTAGATTAGAGAGGCAAAAATGTGAGGGGTGTAGCAAAAGAAAGAGAGCTAAAAAAGAAAGAAAAAGAAGAAGAAGAAAAAGAAAAGTAAGCTAGCTAGGAAGGAAACCCTAAGATTTTCTAGTTTTAAAAATAGAGGTAAGTTATTTTATCTTCTCCCTACATCAAATTCCTCCCTCATACCATGTTAAACATGCATGATAAGTATGAATTATAGAGTAATTTGAGGTATTGCTTATGTATAAAAGTTGAAGCTCAAGAGAAACAAGAGTTAATTGTTTATTTTTGTTATTAGAGTAGATTGTTGCACCAATTATTTCATAATCATAATTGAGTAATTATGGAAAGTGCAAAACATAAACTTTGTAGATTTATGCCTCATATAAATATATATAAAACATTTTTTCTTAATACGGTGTGTGAAGAGCTATGGCTCCTTTATTAGGACTAGTTCACAATTTGCTCTCCTTAGTCTAGCTATTTTCATATATTTTGATGCTCTTATGTGTTGATTTAGACAAAGTGAAAACCATAAAAATTTGTATTTCTATATCCCCTATAAATTCCTATAAAATAGTTTTGATTAATTTGTTATATGGAAAGACATATTGTCATTTGATTATGCTTAACCTTAAACCTAATGAAACTTGCTTAACTTATTGATTTTGTTTACCCAGAATTCAATGGCCACGTAATGGGAATAAGGTGATGTTAAAAATATGAAAGTTTTATATTTATGTTTAATATACATTCCTATGAAAAATTTTTGTCAAATATATTATGGGTGAGGAGATATTGCTCCTTAACCATGACTGATTCTCAACATGTTGAAACCTGTCCACTCGAAAATTTATCATTTATTTTGATGACCTTACTGAGTTAGACAAAGTGTAAAACATTAAAATATTCCTTTATGTGTTTTGTAACTACTGGTCAATGATTTTTGCAATATGATTTGTATAATTTGAGATATGCCTAGGAACATAAGACCTACTTAGATTGTGATCACATTGAAATAAGGCATAATTCCAAAATTCACTATATTTTTTATAATATTTATATTGACCTTAATTTTTACTATATTATATCATTATGTGTCTAGTTTATTAAAAAAAAATAACAAATTCATTTGGATAAATATAACTAGTGTTATTATAGTAATTATATAGCAAGATTAGACTGCCATACATGAAAAATAAGCTTAAGTACTTAACCCACTTGCATGGAACATGACCATAGTTGCATATCATGCATGAAAATTCATTTTGACATTTTACAATGATATCTTCATCAAATTGTAAGATCTTAACACAGTGAGGAAGCCTAAGAGCGAGGTTCAAACCTACCGAAAGGTTGGTTCCATCAAATATGAGTAAAAGCCATAATTGGATTCCAATGTATATGTGTGATGGTTTTATGATATGGTTATGTTCTATTATGTGTATATATCATTGAATTGTGACATTTTACATGTGAATACAAGTCAAGTGAGAATTATATGATCTTAATGATTACTTTGTACAACACTGTGAATGAACACTTGCATATAGAACTAAAAAGATGTTATAACCAGCTTGTCAAATATTTGCAAATCACTTGGAAAAGGGACCATTATGTCCTAATTTGGCATGTGTTATTAATCAAATGAATCACATGTAATATGCTTATCAACAAAATTAAATTATCACTTGAATCATATGAATTCCCAGGAGTAGTGTTTTCCTTGCAAGGTCATAACATAATCAACCAATCTATTCCATTTGCACTTGCATAGTCAATTCTTATACTTGTAATGTATCATACTAACATTTGAATTTTAATTGTACCATTAGAAGTTGTTTATATTTTTATTCATTGAGTTGAGACTCACCAAATCGTATTTATTCATTTCAGACACTGAAGCATAAGGTTTGGATACTTTGGAGCCTAAAGTTTTGCATATAGACATATGGAGCACAGGTCATTGGTTGAATTTCAACTCTTTCACTCCTTATGTTATGTACATATACCTAGTTAGGAATTCTTTTATGGTTACCAGAATTAAATTGGTTAACATGTGTACATTAAATACATGTTGGATTATGCATGAATGATAAGTCAACCTTTATGCATATGAATTTTTAGACATAAATGCCATGCTTAATGAATAAAAATGGTTGTTGCAGTTTTTTGTATCAGAATAGGGATAGGTTCCATAAGGACATACATATGAACATTACATGATGTTTGCACTATTATGTATTATCATATAATATAATCTCATATTCTATAAGGCATTAGTAGAGGGCAGTCATGGCATTACCGATGAATTATTAAGGATAAAGGAGGCAATCAATTTACATTCAATGGAAGCATCATACCAACCACCAAGAGATTGACCTATTCACAGATTTTGATGTCCTACACATTCATATGCACAACACATACCTATTGAGCAACCACAATATAAATCTAGGGAATAGATAGTGCAGGGTCCAAAAAATCAAAGAGAAAGAAGGTATGACAAATGGAGAAAATATAGTGCAGTTGACTTCAATTGTACCATAAATCCAACAGTGTTAAAGACATGGCTAAAAAGAATAGATATAGTTTTATATTTGATTAAATTCACACCAGAAGAAAAGTTTGAATATATAGTGTCACTATTATAGGGAGATGCACATGATTAGTGGGAAACCAATATAGGGAGTGATGTCCAACCTCTAATGCTTACATGGGATGATTTTCTTCATGAGTTCAACAATAATTACATGCCAGAGTTGTATAAAGATGATTAAAGAAAATAATTTATGAATTTAAAATAAAGAGATGACTGTAGTTGAGTATAAAGTAAAGTTTAATTAATTATCTCATTATGCATCATTTATGGTGGCCACTAACAAAGACAAATGTCAAAAGTTTAAAAAGGGATTGAGATATGAGATCAGGAGTAGGATCACAACTATAAATCTTGAGAGTTAAACTAAACTAAAAGCTATTGCAATCAGGGTAGAAAGATTAGAAAAGGAAAGGACAAAGTGATAATTAAAAAGGGGGCCTACTGAGTTTGTGGGAGATTTTAGTAGAAAGAAAGGTAAACAAAGAGATTATATGCCATCATATTTCAATGCTAAGGGTGGTTGCTCTAGCTATAGATGCAAGGGGTTAGGAGTTTCATCTTATATAGACAGAGGTTAATGCCAAGTTATGCAATAATGACCCTCATGTGTACATTATAGGAGGCAACATATGGGTGAATGTAGGAAACTGACTGGTAGGTGCTATTTTGTGGATCTTTTGATCATATGCTTAGAGATTGTCTTGAAAGATCTAGAATGTTAGAAGGAGGTAGAGACAGAGCTACATCAAAATCCATAGTTGAAGTTTTAAAAGTTAGTGTAGTTAGAGTATCATTTAGTAAGTGTAGTGGTAGTACAACCACAACTGGACAAGATATGAGCATATTAGAAGGTCAGAGTTTTAGACCCCTGACACAGGCTAGAGTATTTTCCATAACTAGGCAAGAAGCCAATGCTGCTTCAGAAGTTATCACTGGTAAAATTTTTCTCTATGATTTAGAAGTTGATTTATTAATTGATTTTAGTTCCACACATTCATTCATTTCATTGAACATGGAACCCAATTTTGTAGTAAGCATCAATATTTAGGTTTTAACCTATATGTATGAGTACTCCTTTGAGAGATATGATTATTGTGGATAAAGTATGTTAGGATTGTGTGATTCACATTGATGACATTGAGTTAAATGTTAATTTTGTACTACTGTCACTCTATGATTTGATGTGATACTAGGTATGGACTGGTTGACTAAATATCATGCAATAGTGAATTGTTTTACTAAGCAAGCTGTTACATAATCTTTAAATAAAAAATAAAGGTTATGTTTCAAGGGGAAAGACAAATCGTACCTATATGTCTAGTTTCTATTATCAAGGCTTTTTGCATGATTAAAGGTGGTTGTGAGGCTTATTTGGCACATGTGGTAAACACAAGGTTCATAAACGAATTACTTAAGAATATTCTAATGGTAAATGAGTTTCTAAATGTATTTTCAACTAACTTACTTGATTTGACACCTAAGAGAGATATAGAATTCATAACTAAGTTAGTCCCAGGAACAACACTGATATTCATTCCACTTTACAGGATGGCTCCAACTGATTTAGGAGAATTGGAGAGAAAATTGCAAGATCTACTTGACAAGAGATTCATTGGACCGCATGTTTCACCTATGGGTACTTCAGTGTTATTTGTTGAAAAGAAAGATTATATAATGAGATTGTGTATTGAATATAGGCAGTTGAATTGGGTTACTGTGAAGAACAAATATCTTTTGCCAAGAATATATGATATATTTGACATTTGCAAGGAGCATGAATGTTTTCAAAAGTTGACTTGAAATCAAGTTATCATCAACTCAAAATTTCATACCCATATGTACCGAAGATTACTTTTCAAACCAGGTATAAGTACTATGAATTTTTGCCATTTGGTTATACTATTGCACCAATTGCATTCATGGCTCTCATGAACAAGGTGTTTCAACCTTACTTGGACAAATTTGTAATTATGTTCATTAATGACATACTAGTGTATTCAAAAGCAAAGAGGAGCATGAACAATATTTGAGAATTATATAGCAAATTCTAAAAGGAAAGCAGCTGTGTGGGACTAAGTTAGTCAAAACTCTATTTTGATTTTAATAATATATATTGAAAGGTTCTAATGTTAATTTCAAGTGTTGATCTTGTAGATATTTAGTTAGGATCATTTTTGGAATTTGAATGGAAGCCTTAATCTCAAAGATTAAAATTTGCATCCTAATTCATGGTCTTGAAGTAGAAGCTTGCGATCGCTATCTTGCAAGAAGGTTAAATGGATCTTATACAAACAATTTTGCGATGCATGTCGTGATCATGACTTTTATACTCATTTGAATGGAATCAAATCTTCAACCAGATCATGCCACATATCCCAAAGAAATATTGGAACATCAAAATTAGTGGCAGTGAAAAAATGGTAGCAATAATGAAACAACTTCTCCATTTAAGCATATGATTTCATAATGAGCATCATGTCTAAAGACCATAATAGAGATCACAACTTTCATTATTTCTTAATAGATGCAACGACTATTTTTCTTGAAGACCCAATGGTTTTATACCATATGGAATAGTCATTATATACAAATAGGGTTATGTGAATCTTGCGATCTCAAATTTCATTTAACAAGCAATAAATGTAGGATCTGCCTAGCAGAATATTAGAGATTTGAAAATAGTTTTGTTTGTAACATCTCTTTAGTGGTTGTAACCAATAAATACACCACCAAATGGACTTGAATGCAAAAAAAAATTAAATTTAGTATAGCAAAACTCTTGCAAATTTATTTCTCAACCTTTAAACTTTCAAATTCTTGTAATTGAGTTGTTATTGTTTGGTGTGAGCATTAAATAGTTGGATTTAAAAGTGAGCCTTTATATAGAAAACTTTTGTTTAGGTTTTAGAGTGAACCTTAGAAAACTCTTGTATAGGTTGAGCGTTAGCCTTGTGAAGCACTAGTGAGATTGTGTGTGAGCCTTTGTAAAAACAAAAGTTGTAAAGTTAGGTGTGAGCTTTAAAACACCATTGGAGATTTGGGAAACACCCAATTGGAAAAACTAGGGAGTTGATGCAAGGTTAGTTAATACCTAAATCACTATAAAATTTATTGCGTTTTACTCTTCTTTATTTCTTCTATTTCTTGCTTAATAAACCTTTTCCTCTAAAATTCAAAATTTGCCACTAATTCAACTACCCCTTCTTAGTGCACAAGGGCTAACAAGTTGTTTGCTAAATTAAGCAAGTGCGAGTTTTGGATTGATCATATGGTGTTTTTGGGAAGTTTTTGAAAAAGGCATAAAGGTGGACCCAAATAAAATTGAAGCAATAATGAAATAGAAAAATCTAAAAAGTATTGTAGAAGTCCAAAGTTTTGTGTGATTAACTAGGTATTATTGTCGATTTATTGAAGTTTTTTCATTTATAGCTGCTCCGTTGACCAAATTACTTTGGAAAAATACAACATTTGAGTGGTCTGAAGCATGTCAAGAGAGTTTTGATGAATTAAAACATAGATTGATATTTGTTCCTATGTTAGCCATTCCTATAGGTAATAGAGGATTTGTAGTTTATAGTGACACCTCTCATCAAGGTTTGAGATGTATTTTAATGCAAAATGATAAGGTAATTGCATATGCATCTAGACAATTGAAGCCTTAAGAATTATCTTACCTAGTGGATGACCTAGAACTCGTAATCGTTGTGTTTACTTTGAAAATATGGAGGCATTAGTTATATGGAGAAACTTTTTAGATATTTACAGATCCTAAGAGCTTGAAGTACTTATTAAGCCATAAAAAATTAAGCATGAGATAGAAGCAGTGGTTAGAAATGATAAAAGATTATGATTGCACCATTGAGTATCACTTAGGGAAGGCAAATGTGGTAGCAGATGCTTTAAGTAGGGAATCAAGAACTAATATAGCTCATTTACTAGTATTTTCACTATCTTATTTAGTTTAATTACAAGTTATGAATGTGTAACTAAATATGTAAAAGAATGGGGTATCGATTACTACTTTTCAAGTAAGACCAATGTTGGATGATCAAATTAAAGAAATGCAGGGCAAGAATTTGAAGTTATAAAAAGTTATTGAAAAAGTAAAATAAGGGAGACACACTAAATTTGGTATTGAGATTTTGTATTTGTGTGCCTAATGTTGATAACTTACAATTAGAAATCCAAGAAAAAACATATAATGCTCCATATGCCATGCATCCAAGAATGACAAAAATGTATAGTACCCTACAATCTTATTTTTGGTGGTCTAAAATGAAGAAAGACGTGGCAACCTATATTTCAAAATGTTTAACTTGTCTGCATATCAAAATAGAACGTCAAGCACAGGTTGAAAAATTGAAACCGTTGATGATTCTGATACAGAAATGGGAAAGAATAATCATTGAATTTGCATATGGGTTACTGAGAACTTTGATGAAGAATGATGCTATATGAGTGATGATTGATTGACTAACAAAGTCAACTCACTTTTTGCTTATTTGATGGGGTAGTTCGCTTAAGCACTTTGCCAAAAAATATGTGGATGAAATTGTTCGATTACATGGCATTCTAATGTTCATTGTATCAAATAGAGATCCATGATTCCCATATCAATTTAGATCAGTTTGCAACAAGCTTTAGGTAGTAAGTTAAGTTTCAGTACTATTTTTCATGCTTAAACATACTAACAATCAAAAAGGACAATTTAGACACTTGAAGACATGCTTCAAGCTAGTGTGATAGAGTTTAAAGGTGCATCAAATGAATATATTACCTTGATTGAGTTTGTTTTATAATAATCATTCTCATAACAGTATACAAATAACACCATATGAATCTTTATATGGAAGAAAATGTCAAAGTCCCATCTATTGGGATGAAGAAGAGATTTGTGTTTTAGAAAGGCCATAACTAATGCAAGACACTGTGGATGAGGTGAAAGTAATTAAGAGCAAACTTAAAAAAGCATAAGATAAGAAAAAGAGTTATACAAACCAACATAAGCGAGAAACAAAATATAAGGTGGGAGATAACATGTTCATTCAAGTTTTACCATGGAAAGTAATAATTTGGTTTGGCATGAAAGGGAAACTAAGTCCTCAATACATAAGGCTATATGAGATCCTTGAAAAGATTGGTTCCTTAGCTTATAGGCTAAAACTACCGCTTGAGATGTAATTAAGCAAAAATGTTTTTTAAGAATTTAGAGGGAATATATACCTATAAATTTAATATTTTTCACTTTGTTAAATCAACACATAAGTTATCAAAATATTTGAAAGCAGCCAGATTGAGAACGTTTCGGTAGCTTATGAACCAGTCCTAATGAAAAGCCATAACTCTTCACATACACCATGTTAAGCCAAAAAGTTTTCATGAATTTATATAGGGCATAAATCTACAACTTTCATGCTTCACACTTTCCCTAATTTCCCTTCTAGGGTTATGAAATCGTGGGTGAAAAAATCTGCTCTAATAATAAAACCAACGTAATCTGCTCTTATTTCTCTTATGCTTCTACTTCCATAAATGAACTCTACCTCAAATTGCACCATAATTCTTCCTAATTATGCATGTTTAACATGTCATGAGGGAGGAATTTCTCATATGAAGAAGATAAAATCACTTACCCTTTTTTCAAAGCTAGAAAAGCTTAGGGTTCCTTCCTAGGCAGCTTACTTTTTCTTTGCCTTCTTCTTCGTCTTCTTCTCCTTCCTTTCTTCCTTCATTACCTCTTTCTTTCTTTTGCTACCCCTCACATTTTTTCCTCTCAAATATACTCTTAAAGAAATTTGTATACCTACTTTAATAAGACAAAATCATGATGGATTACCACCATTAGTTAGAAGTTTAATATTCCTCTTTTAGTCCATCTTCTTCACTCTTTCATCACCTCAATCCATCTATTAATCCCCATATGCTCTTTACACTTTTAAATAAGCTTTAAAACCCCATTATTTATGATACTATAATATGCGCACAACATATGATAGTTTGCCATGCAATTATGCAAACGTCATATATATGTTCAAGTGCCCTAAATGCAATGGTATAAGTGTCATTGTTATACTTATCAAATTCACATGTATAAATGATCATTTATCTAATGCATATGTTCATGTGGGATTACAAATCATTTATGCAATGAATATGTTCATGTGAGGGTGCTAATGAATGAGGATAGAGAAGTTACACCTTATGCCATCAAATATCCTCCTAAGTGACTTGCATTTCATGTTTATCATCTTCCACGCTTCATGATCCATATTTATATGTTTCTTTGACTTTTATTATGTTCTATGGCTTATGTGGCATTGAGATACTCACATTATGGACTTATAAATATGCTTTTATCTTTTATCATTGGAGATATGGTAAGATGTTGAATGTGAATTTGGTTTATTGTTTCTTACTTTCTTGAAGGTGATTATTTGAGTAAAGATTGTGAATGGTGGTCTTAGTGACTATCCAGTGATGGCCATGTGCATGATATGTTAATGATCATTTGCATGTTATACCCTATGCCATGTCACATGCCCTCTTCCTTTTTGAGATGAATATGCAAGTTATACCCTGTGCTATGTCTCATGACCATGTTCCCCTTTTGATGATATGGATGATGATATGCATGATACTCCCTTTTACCATTATGCATGATCCTTACCTTTTTTTTATTATGTGGTATTATTGACTTAATTACACTAATGGCTTGTTAGGCATGTTAATTGGACTAATTAATAACATAGGTAAAGTGAACAAAAGATGCTCGAAGGTTAGATCCCAATATCCAAATGGTTTAGGGGTGCCTAACCTTTTTCCCAATTTTTGAACCCAATCTCTGATAGGGTGAAGACAAAATGGGTACTCTAATTTGACTTAGCTTAGGTTTAGATTTTACCTTACCCATATTCTTGTCTTGACTTAAGTTAGGTGGTGACTTCACATTCCTTAAGGATGATAACAATGTATTATTTTTGCTTTGGTCCCCCATTGACTATCATTCGCAAAATGGGCTTTGAATTTATGTGAGGCCTAAAGGATCTCCCATTGATATAAACACATGCCACTATTTGGGGTTTTACCAATGTAAAAACCTCATGCTCTTGACCCCCGTTGGTTGATAAAAGGATGAAGTCACAAGCATAATTCCCTTGTTCGAGCGAAAACTCGAGGTGCTCACACTATGGATTCTTCATCATGATTTTCTTATGGTGTTTGGTCAATAGAGTGTTTAGAGTCGTTGAGTTTGAGTTTATGAGTTTAAGTTTTAAGAATAGGGTCTAATAACTCTATTTATAGTGCCTATGAAATACAACTGTTAGGCCTACCAATAAGCATTGCGAATACCACAATGACCATTAAACATAGCCATTGAGTTGGTTTAATACCATTGTGCTCACAAATGACCATAGGCTTTTCACATTTGTTGTTGAAATCATTCACAATGATTATTGATATTCTATAATGATCATAGATTTAATCGTAGCTCACTTGTAGTAATTCCATTATTGCTTCCAATAACCATTGGCTATCCCTTAATGGGCATTGTGTAAGTTTGTCAGTCAAAAACAATTAAAAATAGTTTTTAAAAGAAAATTTTAATTAGAAAATTTTCTTAATGAGTCATTATCAATTAAATCCATTAGCCCTTGTGCACTGAAGGAGAGTTGAATGGGTGGAAATTTTAAATTTTAGAAGGAACCTAAATAAAGAAAGGATTAAGGAAAGGAAGGGAAAAAATTATCACAAGAAATTAATAATGGTTCGAGTATTAACAAACCTTATGTTCACTCCCTAATTCACCAATTGGGTATTTCACTAACTCACTAGTGTTTTAAAAGCTCACATTAAAATGTAGTGTTTAAGTTCTCACTAAACCTTAGTCACTCTTATGTTTAAGGCTCACACACAACCTTACAAGAGTTTTACTAAACAAAGGCTCACTATAAACCCAATTCCTAAAGGTTTAAGTCTCACTCTTAACCTTTTACAGATAATCAATACTTTCAACAATCAAAGTATAATGTAATAGAGTAAGAGCATTAGAAATTCAATTTGTAAGAGTTTGGGCACAATAAATGGTTGTTCAAGGCCATTTGGTGGAGTATTTACCACCAAATAGTCATTAAATCTCTTATATTTGGTAGGCAATTCTACATTTAAGGCTTATCAGACTTAATTTGTGATCGAGAACAATAATCATGATCACAAACTACATTTTGTGCTAAGAATTGCTCTTTTATGGTCGAGATCTTCAAATGGGTCTAACAACTAGCGTTTTATCATTGGTTGCTTCAAAACTAGCTGTTGGAACCCTCTTTTATTTGTAAACATCTTAGTTGTAAATATATATATCATGCTTATAATTAAAGATAGTGTTAAAATAGGGGAACATGAACCACACCATAAAACAAACTACCTATTTTGGTTCACTTTCGAAATCAAGTTGTGATTGTGCCTCGAGTTCGTGGTCATGATATTCAAATATCTAAATTACTTCTTAGACACTTGGCGTGCTTCAACAAGCTTCCTAGGTGACCACTAGAACATTTTTTAAGTGTTTTGATTGTTGTGGTCGCAATCTCCACTATGATTTAGATTGTGAATCCAACTAGAGATTTTATCTCCTAAATTTTCAAGCAATAATGATAGTTGAACCTTATTTTCTTTGCAAACGTCTTAGTTGCAAATATATAGGTCATGGTCATGATCAAAGATATCATTGGAATATGGAAATGTGAACTAAAACATAAAACAAACTGCCCTTTTTTGTTCAGTTTTTAAATCAAGTTGTAATTAGACCTTAAGAACGTAGTCGTGATAATCAAATATCTTAACGACTCATTGGACACGCGACATGCTTCAATAGGCTTCCTATGTAACATCCTTATTCACATTCATTGGAATTCATACATGAACATATTCATTATATAAATGATTTACAATCCCATATGAACATTTATATTGGATAAATGATCATTTAGATATGTGAATTGGATAAACATGATGATGAGACTTGCACCATTACATTTGAGACACTTGAACATATATGTAATGTTTGTATAGTTGCATGACAATTTATCTTATTGTGTACATGTTATAGCATTATAAATAATGGTGTTTTAGAGCTTATTTAAAAGTATAAGGAGCATATAGGGATTAAGAGATGGATGAAGGTGATGAAAAAGCGAAGAAGAGGGACTAAAAGATGAATATTGAACTCCCAACCAATGGAGTGAGACATTATGATTTTGTCTTACTAGGATAGGTGTTCGAATTAAATTTGTCATCTTTAGGATCATATTGGAGAGCCAAAAACGTGAAAGAGGGAAACACCATAGAAGAGGAATTAGGGAAAGTGTAAAATATGAAAGTTGTAGATTTATGGCCCATATAAATGCATGTGAAACAGTTTCGCTTAATTTGGTAAGTGTGAGGAGATATGACTCTTTAATTAGGGCTATTCACAACCAACTGAAATCTCCTCAGTCTAGCTGTTTTCATATATTTTGATGATCTTATGTTCTAATTTAGACAAAGTTCAAAACATGAAACTTGTAGGGTTATATCCCCTTTAAATACTTGTAAATCAATTTCACTTCATTTGTTATGTGGAAAGAAATATGGTTCATTGATTGTGACTGACCCTTAACCCAATGAAACCTCATTAGTCTTATAATTATGTTTTCCAAGAATTTGATGGCCATAGAATAGGAATTTGGTGATGTGTTAAACTTGAAAGTAGTATATTTATGTCTTATCTACGTTCCTATAAAATGTTTTTGCCAAATTTATCATAGTTGATGAGATATTGCCCTTCATCATGACTAATTGTCAACATGTTGAAAACCTACTCACCCTGAGATTGGTCATTTATTTTGGTGACTTTATAAACTAAAATAGACAATAAATAAAACATAAAAAATTATTCCTTTATGTGTTTTGTAACATATGGTTAATTAATTTTTCAATTGGATTTGTAAAATTTTAGATATACCCAAGATTGTAAGACCTACTCAGACTGAGATGATATTAAAACATGGCAAATTTTAAAAATTAACCACATTTTCTATATGTCTTATATTAATCTGAAATTTGACTATGTTGTATCATTATATGTCTAATTTATTCGACAAAAAAGAATCAAGTAATTTGGATAAGTATATCTTGAGTTATTACTATGAGAGTTCAGCAAGGTCAGACTGCCATATAAGGAAAATATGCGTAAACACTAGGCCTGCTTGCATGGATCATGCCATAGTTGCATACCAAGCATTCATAATCATTTTAACATACTTATAACCATGTATGTATCAAGTGTTAGGATCTCAACACTTTGAGGAAGGCTAAGAGAGAGAACCAAACCTACCACAAAAGTTGGTCACATCAAAAGGTGAGTAAAAACCATAATTAGATTCTAATGTGTATGTGTGCTAATTTTATTAGATGATTATGTTATATTACATATATATGTGATTGAATTGTTACGTTTTACATGTAAATACAAGTCAAGCGAGAATTATATGCTCTTAATGATTACTTGGTATACCATTGTGCATGAACTCTTGCATATGAAACTAAAAGGATGTTATGACTAGTTTTTCAAACACTTGCAAATCACTTAGAAAAGGAGACAATATGTCCTATTGGCACATGTTATTGATCAAATGATTCACTTATTATATGTTGGCTAGCAAAATCAAATGTCACTTGAATCACATGAATTCGTAGGAGCAGTGTTTTCCTTGCAAGGTCACGACAAAAATCAATATATTGAATTTACACTTGCATAGTCAATTCTTATACTTGTAATGTATCCTAATGATATTTGATTATTGGTTGTACATAAGAATTTGATTATTATTTTATTCATTGAGCCGCGACTCACCAAATTGCAATTATATTTTTCAGATACTGAAGCATAGGGTTTGGATACTTTAGTGCATAGAGTTTTGCATAGAGATACATAAACCACAGGTCATTGACTGAATTCTAACTCTCTCTCTCTGTCTCCTTATGTCGTTTACATATATCTAGATAAGAACCAATTTATGGTCACTAGCTATTGGCTTATGACACCTAGAAGGGGGTTGAATCAGTAATTAATTAAAAATTAAAAAGGAAGGTTAATGTATTTAGTAAGTGAAAAATAGGATGAGAAAAATCAACACAAAGGTTTATAGTGGTTCAGGTGTTAATGAACCCTATGTCCATTCTCCAATTCTACACAATTGCGTATTTCACTCAACTAAACTAGTGTTTCCAAGCTCATACCAAACTTATACAACTTGTGTTTATGGCTCACACAAAAGCCCTTACAACTTGTGTTCTCTAGGCTCACACAAAAGCGTCTCACAAGTGTTTTTAGGCTCACACTTCAACCTCTTACAAGAGTTTTACAATCTATGCTAACTCTCAACGTACTTACAATAGTGTTTATTGCTCACACTAAATAATCAACAACATTTAAATGAGAGTAAAAGAATGAGTAGCAAACTGGCAAGAGTTTGGCTATAATTAATTCAATTCTCTTGCATTTACATTACTTTGGTGGAGTATTTATAGCCCACATCCACTAGAGAGACGTTACTCTAAAACTATCCGTAAATCTCTAAGTTGTGCTAGGCAGATTTTACATTAAATGCTTCTTAGGTGGATGTCGCGGATGCTACTAGTAATTCGCTTTTCGCGAATTTCCAATTTGCACCAAAAAGCCAAAACTCATGGCAGAGAACCCTGTTATATGTCTAATGGCTAGTTCACGTGTCATTCATCCATTGGTTATGCAATAAAAATACCTATTGTGTTCTACTTGCTACTTAAAAGACGCAGCTGCAAGTTGTCTTTGCCTACCTTGGGCGCAACTGAGATAATGAATTCCTTTGTTTGGAGAGGAAATTTCAACTTCTTGAGTTGTGGTCACGATAAAATATTCGCCCTTATGATTTTTGATTTCCAACAGTTCCCTTGGACATTTGGCATGTTATGGATGTGGCTTTGGTTCCTTCTTTTCTCACTATGAAATTCACGGTCGCAACCTCAGACATGAATGCCACCGCGAATTCTCTATGACTCATCCTTATTTACTTCGACTAAGTCATGACTGTGAATTGGCCTGCGAATTCATCTGGCCTAGCTTCATCCATCTTTATAGCTGATTCTTGATTGCAATTTAGAGGATATACATCGTGAATTTTGATGACCTTCATAATGTTGAGATTTTAATTTCCATCAAACTTTCAATTTAAAAAACTATCTTATAAACTGCAAAACAACACTTAATGAAAACATTAGAACTGATCAATCTCTATTGTCAATATCAAAAAAGGTTCATGACTTAGGTGTAACCAACCTAGTCTAGCACCAGCCTTAAACAATAGTTAACATAAATGCATATTAAATATGTGTTAGATTGAGTATGTATAAGGAATCAACCTTTTTATGCATATATCCTTTTAGACATGAATGCGATGATTGTAAATAAAAATGGTCGTTACATCCTGGGTGACAACTGGAACACTTTTCAAGCATTTTGATTATGGCGATCGTGACCTCCCACCACGATTTAGATTGTGAATCCAACTAGAGGTTTTATCTCCCAACCTTTGAACTAATGGCACTCTTAATAGTAATCGTGACTTAAATCTTATTTATGTTTTTCATGTCTTAAATGCGAATTATAGGATAGTTTTGAGACTTGGAGATTTTTCACTTCCATTTGACTTTTAACTTTATTCTTAACTTATTTTTTGTAAGAACAACACTTAACAAATGTCCTAAAGTATTTCAATCTATATTGTCAAGATCAAAAGATAGTTTTGACCTAGGTTTGACTAACCTAGTTCAATAATCTCTCCTTTTTTGATTTTGACAGTCTCAATTTAATATGCAAAGAATATAATCTCTAATATACATATCCTTGCAAATTTTAAGTGCATAAAAGTTAATTTTAAGTTAGACAATGTGATTCCTTAGATATGCAACAAGTTTCATAAACACTTAGGTATTGGATTGGAGTTTGAAAAAGTACTCCTCCTTAATCCATTCTCCACCTTAGTTATGTCAATTAGTCCAATATGCTATTATTCATTTTTCATTTCATTATTATCCATTTTCTCCCTCCTTTTGTCAAGATCGAAAAGAGAGAGTAAGGGGAAGAATGTGAGAGTGATTGAAACATCATTCGTAAGTAAGTAAATCCATAATTGATAAACAAAATATAAATAGCCACCATAATGAACATTAATGATATAGGAAAGATAAAAACATTGTCATTAAACCTAAATGTTACAATCAATTCTCAAAATTGCAAACATACACAAATGTTTGACCATAAGTTAGGCCTTAAAGTATAGAAGCATCAACCATAAAAGAAACAAAAAAAAAAAAAAAAAGAAAGTGAAGATGAAAAATAAAAATAAAATATAATGGAGAGACTAAAAAGTGGGTGAGGAGTCATCATCATCATCACCATCTCCTTGACCTTTTTGTTCTTGTTGGGCTCATTCTTGATTTCCTTCTTCTTCATTGGTGTCCTCTTCCTTAAAGTCAAGATTGTAATAAGGGATAAGCTCTAATTTCTCTTAGATGTCTACAATGTCACTATGGAGGTGACTAAGAAGCTTGAAGCTTTGATTCATCACCCTCATAATCTTGTCAAGTTTCTTATCTAGAGAAGATTGGGAAAAAGTACTTAGCTCATCAAAAGAGTCATCTTAAGCCATAAAGCAAAAGTTTGCAAATTCATTCTCTTCCTCTTCTTCATTTGAGTCATCATCATCCCAACTAGCTTTGAAGCTTTTTTTTCTTTTTCTTTTCCTACATTTTCTTCTTATTCATCTTAAAACAATTGAATTTGATGTGCCTTTGCTTGCCACACTCAAAGCAAGTCATATAATTCTTCTTCTCTTTGTTGTTGGATAATTCCTTTCTTTGGTTTCTCCCTTTTTTTTTTTTAATTCCTCTTCATCAATTCCTTGGATTTTCTTGAAATCATAGCAAGCCCTTCTTCTTATTTCTCACTTTCATTAGTATCATTAAAACATACCTCTTCTTCTTTGTCTTTACTAAAGGATTTGAGAACAAGCGCTTTATTTTCTTCTTTTTCTTCTTTTTCTCCTTTTTCTTTTAAAAACTTCATTTCCTCATCCTTTTTTATTGCCATCTCATGGATGACGAGCTTTTCAATATGGACATCGATTCATATTTTACCAATGTCTTCATTAGATTCTTAAATATTACAAACTCTAACACTAAACTTTTCCAATATAAAAGTTTTAAGGATTTTGGTGTTGACATCATGATAAAAAACATGTTTCCCATATTTTATTCATGTTTGAAAATAGCAAGGAGTCTATTTGTCAGTGACGCTTTAATTTTCTTTCATCATGAAGAGCTCATATTTCATTACATATATACCCACTCTTCTTGACTTCACCTGTATGGTGCCTTAAGGATAGTTCTCCATTGCTTTCCAAATACCATAAGGACTTTGATAATGTTATATTATCCCATATTCATCTCTTGAAAGAGAACTTAGGATGATTTCCATTGCCCTCTTATTTCTTATATTTGCCTTTTTATGAGCTTCAACTCATTATTCTCTCGAAAGTGGCTCTTTAAATCCATCTACCATTTTTGTAGGTGGCTTCCATTATTTTGCTACTACATCCCAAACATCAATAATATCACTATTAAGATAAATCTCCATCATACATTTCCAATGAGCATAGTTGGATCCATCAAAGTGTGACTTAAATTAAGAGTGGATCCTTTTATGTGCCATTTCTTTTCTCAAGCAATGATGATTAGTTTTGAGACTTGAGCATTGATACTATTTGTTAGCTCTTGTGCACCTAAAAGGGGATGAATTAATGGGAAATTTAAATTTTAGAAGGAGTATAAATAAATAAAGAATTAAGGAAAGGAAGGAAAAGAGTCAACGTAAGTGATTTATAGTGGTTCAGGTATTAATAAACCCTATGTCCACTCCTTAACTTACTAATTAGGCATTTCACTAACTCACTACTATTTTACAAGCTCACACTAAAAATTAGCATTTAGGCTCACACCAAACCTTAATTACACTTATGTTCAAGGTTCACACATAACCTTATAAGAGTTTTAATAACCGAAGGCTCACTCTAAACCCAATTCCTAAGTGTTTAAGGCTAACACTTAGCCTCTTACAAATAATTAACACTTTTAATAACCAAAGTACATTGTAATAAAGAGAAAAAATCTTTGATAATTGAATTTATAAGGGTTTGGGAATAATAAATGGTTATTCTCTAGCATTCAAGGCCATTTAATGAAGCATTTATAGAGTCCAACCACTAAAGAGCCATTACTAAGGGAAATATGTATAAATCTCTAAGATTTAAGATTTAGTAGGTAATTTTGAATTTAATATTTGTCAAACTTAATTCATAGTCAAGACTAATAACCATGATTGTGAATTGCATTTTATTCTAAGAATTGCACTTTTGCAATTGAGATCTTCAAATGTATCCAATGGCTAGTGACACATAGTGTTTGATCATTAGTTCTTTCAAAACTAGCCATTGGAACCTTCTTTTCTTTGTAAACATTTTGGTCGCAAATATATGGGCCGTGGTCACCATTAGAGAAAACGTTGGAATAGGGGAATGCAAACTGCATCAAAAAACAAACTGTCCATTTTGGTTCACTTTTGAAATCAGGTCGCGATCGCACCTCAGGAATGTCGTCACAATCTTCAAATATCTAAATGGCTCATTGGACATGTGGCATGCTTTAATAGGCTTCTTGGCTAACTATTGGAATGCTTCTAAAGTGTTTTGATTGTCATGGTTGTGAACTGTACTATGATTCAAATTACAAATCTTACTGGAGATTTTGGCTCCCAATTTTTCAAGTAATAGCAGTCACGATGCTCCAAATAGTGGTTATGACTTGAATATTGGTTAGGATTCTCATGTTTTAGGTGCTAGTTATAGTATAATTTTGAGACTTAGAGATTTTTCACTTCCATTCAACTTTCAACTTAACTCCTAACTTAATTTCTACAAGAACAACACTTAACCATTATAATCTTTCAATCTATATTGTCAAGATTATAAGAGAGTTTTAACATACATTTAACCAACCTAGCCCAACAAAGTCTAATGATGAATTTATAAACTTAATTGATTTTGGACTCTTTAATCAACATTATTCTTTTCAAATAAAAATTTTAGTTATCAAAGCTAAAAGTCTTGATCAACTTTAATTATTAAAGTAATAGAGAGAAAAACTTAGTATAGCTTTAACTTTGTACTTCCATTAATCATTCCTAGCTCTTTTTTTATGAATTTCATTCTCTTATATGAAGGAGGTTAGTGAATATATATGCCAATTGATGGTTAATATCAACAAATTCCAAAACATCTCTTTTATTAATATGACCTCTTATGAAATGATGCCTAATGTATACATGTTTTCTCTTAGAATGCTAGATGTAGGTTCTTGGTCAAATTGAGTACACTAATGATATCATATTTTATGGAAACATGATTAACAATTATCTTATAATCAAGTAATTATTTCTTCATCCATAGGATTTGAGGATAACATTGACCAACTACAATATATTTAGCTTTTACAGTTGATAAAATAATTGAGTTTTGCTTTTTGCTACTCTGACACTAAAGATTGTCCTAATGAATGGCATATGTCTGAAGTACTTTTTGTATCTAATGTATATCTAAAAAAGTTAGCATTTGGGCATGCTTTTAACTCAAAATTAAATCCTTTAAGGTATCAAAGGCCTAAATAGAGTGTACTATTTCGATATTTGTTTAATAGCACATTATAAGCATCAGATTTGAACCTTTGGATGTAGAGCCTGATGATGAAAATCACTAAACACATCCCCAAAATGTAAACGAAATTGCTAAAGAAAAAGATAAGAGCCTTAAAAAACCTTGGTGAAGCTTGCACCTAAGCCTAAGACCAAAAGTCCAAAGCCAAGCCTACAATCAGAGCCCAAGTTGCTAGCTTGAACATATGGGTTGTATAACCCATAAAGCAAGGTTGTACAACCCAAAAATTAAGGCTATATAACTCATAAATAGGGTTGAACAACCCTTATTTAAACATTAACCTTTATAATCTTCTGGAATTGGTCCCCTCTTGAACCCTAGGGTTCCACAACCTTGATAGATGGATGTACAACCCTTTTTTAGATGCATAACCCATATGAAAACCCTAATTCTAGGAGATTCATATCCCTTTCTATGATTGGTTGTTTCCATAGTGCGATCAACAACATTCTAAGATCTGGTGCACTCATCCAACACCTATAAATACCTCTCCCATTTGAAAAAGGGGTAAGCTTGGATAACCCTATACCAAAATTTACTCCTAAACATCCCTTAACATAGAAATCTAAAACCCTGACTCATCCTAACTCATTCCAAGGTTGAACGAGGCCTTTTCTCTTAATCATTGTGCATTCCCTAAGTATTTTAGAGGATATTAAACTCATAGGGTCTTTGAAGGCAACTAATCATCGAAAAAGGCATCCAGGACTCCCCTATCTCACTCTATTTTTTAAACTAAGAAAATAGGTTTGAACAACCTTGATTGTAGGTTGTACAACCCCTTGTCTAGTCTATATAGTCTTAATGTCATGTACAACCCAGTTGGCCTAATAGATAATTTTACAAAGTTTATTTTCTTCTCCCTTTAGATTTCTCTTATTTCAAAACCTTTTTTAGGATGTTCCAATGTTCCAGTAATAGAATGGGATGAGGAATAACATCCTAGGATTCATATTCATCTCAAAATGGGACCTTAGTGTGGTTTTAAAGTGGTTTTACAACCCCTTTTATGTAATGCTTCATGTTATTTTACTTTTGGGTTAGTGATGGTTTTGATTCTATTTTGATCATTTAAGAGAGAGACCAAGTGAAGAACTTAAGGTTCTAATGACCTTAAAAATCCCTTTTATGTTTGTGTTTGTGCTTGGAATACATAATTAGTTTCTTGGCCTTGCACTTTTTCCTCTTCTTTGAGTTATAAACTAACCCCCACCATGGTTAGCCAAACACATGGATGCCTAGATCTTAGTGAGCTACATAAAGGGAGGATTCATCAATCCTAGGATCCTTTTCATGATGATCTGTATTAAGCCAATGAAGATCCTCCCTTAGGCTTTGCATTGCACGTTTATGATTCTTGCTTTTCATGATGCAAATACTTGTGTTTGAATATTTAAAGTTGTCCATAGGGATGTGATATTATGGACTTAGATGCATGCATATGTACCTTAACTTTGGAGATGTTGTAAGATGATTATTACATACTTTATTTGCCTTCCTTTTAGCTCCTTTATTTACTTTCCTCTTATTAGTCACAATCTTATTATCTTTCTCTGGGTGTAGGTGTTCTTACTTGAGTTAGACCATGAGTTTGGTCTAGATTATCATCCTACATGATTATGAATAATTATGCTTGAATGGATGGATGATAATGCATGCTAAACCATTATGTCATGATGTATGAGCCCTATCCCTTTTAAGATAATTATGCTTGAATGGATGCATGAATATGAATGATAAACTCTATACCATGATCCATGACCCTTTCCATTTTGAGATGATTATTCTTAAGTGGATGTATGGATATACATGATGAACCTTATACCATGATGCATGACACCTCTCCCCTATGGATTGATGGAATGATTTGATTAGTTTGATTGTGCTAAATGTATGCTTAGGGTCATTGATCAGCCTAATCAATAACTCAGTTAAAACATTAAAAGTGAACCAAAGATGCCCAAAGGCTACATCTTGATATTCGGGCTATTTAGGGGTGCCTAACCTCTTATCCAAGCCATACCTAATTTTCGAACCCAATCTCTGATTGGATGAAAATAAAATGGACCTTCTAATTGACTTAAATTAGGTTCTGATTTGCATTCCCTAGATTTTTGTCCTAACCAAAATCAAGAGGCGACTCCATATTTTTAAGGGGTAATTCCAATGTACTTAATGACAACCATTTGGATTAACGACTTAGAAATTGTGCAGGCCTAAAATGGACCCCTGCCGCAGGTTCATTCACATGCCATATCTAAAGGTCATTACCAATGTAAAGACCTTTGTCTTTTTAATCCACTATTAGACAATAAAATGATGGAGTCGCAAGTAAGATTCCACTCGTTCGAGCACAGGCCTGAAACCACCAAGGCGCTCATAGTGGTGACTCCACTAGGCGTTTGAAATTGACGTAACTTTCAATCTCTTATTCACTTCTAATATTTTAAGCTTGTTATTGATTAATTCCATTGCATTCATGTAGTCTTCACACTTTAGCATGCATACTAGGTGCCTTTAGATAAATTGATGATTCTCTAAATTTGAGACTTAGCTTTATTCAGGGTTAGGAGATTGTGAGAGGATTCATCACTCATGAGCCTAGTAGCTTCAGGTATATTGAATGTGGGATCACAATAATCGCCTCATTAAGCTTATAGGAGCCATCATCTATAAGAACCCTTTCAACCATTAGGCACATGTAGGAGCCAATAATATCTTAGAATAGGTCATCCCTGTTGTTTTCATTTCTATTTAGAGGAGAGTGAAAGTCCTCAAAGAACATGGTTAGGTATCCCTAATGTAAGCATAAATGTAACCCCACCCCTCTTGATGTAACTATCCCCTATATGTAAATACTTATGTATTCCCCTTTCCCCGCCATGCAAATACTTTTTGTGTGCATCGTTCTCTCCTTAAAGGGATCTTTTTCCTTACGTGTACATATTTCTTCAGGTAATGTAAAGAGTTATTCCTTTTAGCACCTTTGTGTTTATGTTATTTAGAGGCTTTAACTTTTCTCAGTATGAGGCGGCCTCATATATTCTTTGCCCTGTGATGGTATAAGAATGAGAACCCACTTAGGAAAGAATCACAAAACCTCATATGTGGGAAAAATAAGATTAGGAGGATCTTATGCATAACATGCATCAATTTCCTATTAATGTATCATACTGATAACCCTTATCTTGCAGCCATCATTACTCTATCCATACCCTTATGGAAGAGAAAAAGGGCAATTAATTTGCTAAAAAAGTAAGACATTGAGTGCGAG
The DNA here is from genome assembly GCA_949677035.1 of Omphalea diandra. Lineage (NCBI taxonomy): Eukaryota > Viridiplantae > Streptophyta > Magnoliopsida > Malpighiales > Euphorbiaceae > Omphalea > Omphalea diandra. Next base: position 41,637 of record CATIWR010623567.1, on the reverse strand, counting down.
CTAGAAAGTTGACCCAATCATAGAGCCAACCATACCACTAAAGATCTTAGAAAAAATGATGGCCAACTTCAACTGCAAGATAAAAGAAAAGATTGTTGAGGAAGTAAATAAGCACATTAATGAGATTCTTAAAAAAGGGAAACTTTCACTAATAGAACTAACATAGGGAAAACACTAATAAAAGTATCCCAACCAGTGGTAATTGATGATGTTCTATTTGGTGTTAAGGAATACCATGAATGCAAGCTTGCCAATAAAGTTACAAAGGAGAGATAGTGATCGTTTGTCCAATGGTTAAGGAGATTGTATAAGTTTCAGGTGTGGTTGTTCCGTATCTCCAAGGGTTTCAGGTTGCTGGAGTAACTGATAAATGAGTTAACCCTCAGGTGATGGGAATAATGAAAAACATGAACTTTCATCTAGGATAGGGGTTAGGGAAGAATTCTAATGACATATTAGAGTATTCAAAAATCCATACTCAGACTACAAGGAAATGACTGGGGTATCGTGATAAAGAGTTAGAGCTAGAAGTAAAGTACTTACATGAACTACTACTAGATTTTTTTGTGAAATAAAAGGAGACCACAAAGAAGGTTAGGCAGGAGGCGATTGAGAATGAGGAGTCACCAGACATGGATATAAATAAACTCGAGAAGGCCTTTTTCCAATTGGATGTTGGCAAATTCAGATATTAGAATTTTCAGGACTCATCAAAAGAGGAGGATGGAAAGAAGAAGAGAAAGAAGAAAGGGAAATAGATAACATGGACAAAGAATGATCAAGAATCAGATTTGAATATGGTTTTGTACAAGCCTCAATTTATATGGCCATGAAATAATATGTAACATCTCTATCCCTATTCATTGGCATTATCACATGAATATATTCATTGCACAAATGATATGAAATCACATATGAGCATATGCACTATATCAAATGATATGAAATCTCACATGAACATATGCACATGATAAATAATTATTTAGACATCTGAATTGTAAAAACACGACAATGACAATGGCACCGTTGCATTTGGGATACTTGAACATATATGCAGTGTTTGCATAGTTATATGACAAATTATTTCATGTTGTGTGCTTACTATACCATCATAAATAATGGTGTTTGAGAGCTCATCTAAAAGTATAAGGAGCATCTAGGAATTAGGAGATGGATGGAAGTGCTTAATGAGTGAAGAACAGGGACTAAAAGCAAAACTTTGAACTTTCAACCGATAGGAAGCCAACCCCAATCTTTTGACTTATTTAAGATAAGAATACAGACCATTAGGGTCAGATTTTAAGGAAAAAATTTGAGTTATAGCAGAAACAAAGAGAGAGCTAAGGAAGAAAGAAAGAAAGGAAGAAGAAGAAGAAAAAGAAGAAGAAGAAGAAGAGAGGAGAAAAGTGAGCTGCCTAAGGTTTTCCAATTCTGGGATAGTAGGTAAGTAAATTTATCTTCTTCTCAATTGGAATTAACCGCTCATGACATGTTAATCATGCATAGTTAGTGAGAATTATGGAGTAATTGAGGTAGAGCTCTTGGATGGAAGTTGTAATCCAAGAGAACAAGAGCTGATTCTATTGATTTTACTGTTAGAGTAGAATTCCATGATTTCATAACCCTATAAGAGGAATTGGGGAAAGTGAAAAACATGAAAGTTGTAGCCTTATGTCTCATATAAATTCAAATGAAACAGTTTTACTTGATTCTATGTGTGTGAAGAGATATGGCTCCTTCATTAGGACTAGGTCAAATCCGAACCGAGATGATCTCAGTCTTCTGTTTTGTTATATTTTGATGACTTTATATTCTGATTTTGACAGAGTGAAAAACATGAAACTTGTAGGGTTATATTTCCTCTAAATACATGTTAAGCAGTTTTGATTAATTTTCTGTGTGGAAAGAGATATGGCTCATTGATTGCGACTGACTCTGTACCCGGATGACACACCACTTTTCTTTTAATTCGGTTTTCCAAGAATTTGATGACTATAGACTCAGAATTTGATGATGGTCCAAACTTTAAAGTTGTATATTTATGTCTGATTTACATACCTGTGAAATATTGTTTCCAAATCCATCATGGTTTCTGAGATATTGTCCATTTATCATGATTGGTTGTCAACTTATTATGAACCTACTTGCCCCGAGATTGATCTTTTGTTTTCGTGACCCTATAGACTGAAATGGACAATGAGTAAAACATAAAAAATGTTCATTTATATGTTTTGTAACTGATGGTTGAATATTATTGCAATTGAACTAGTACAATTTGAGATACACCCAAGAGAGTAAGACCTACTCAGACTGAGAGGACACTGCAATAGGGCAACATTTTAAAATTCACCACATTTTATGTATATCTGATATTAGCCTGAAATTTGAATATGTTGTCCCAATATATGTCTAGTTTGTTTGAAAAAAAGAATCAAGCCATTTGGATAAGTATATCAAGAGTTATTGTTGTGACCAAGTAGCAAGCTCAGGCTGCCATATAAGAAAAATATGTATAAACACTAGGTACACTTGCATGAATCATACCATAACTGCATACCAAGTATTCATAATCATTTTGATATACTTATACCCATGTATGTATCAAATGTTAGGATCTCAATACTTTGAAGAATCCCTACCATAATGGTTGGTCACATCAAAAGGTGAGTAGAAACAATAATTGGATTCAATGTGGGTAAATAAAAACCATAATTAGATTCAATGGGTGTATATGATAATTGTATGATATGATTATGTTCTATTACATATATATATATGATTGAATTGTTACATGTTACATGAAAATATAAGTCAAGTGAGAATGATTGAATTGTTACATGTTATATGAGAATACAGGCTAAGTGAGAATCAAATGCTCTTAACGATTACTTGGCATAGCATTTGTGAATAAGCACTTACATATGGAACTAAAAGGGGCATTGTGATCGACTTGTCAAACACTTGCAAATTACAGGAAGATGGACCAATAGGTCCCAAATCATATGTTACATGAATCACATGAATATCCCGGGAGCAATGTTTGTCTTGCTCGGTCACGACAAAAACAAATCTATTGCCTTTGCACTTGCATAGTCAATTATTATACTTACAATGTATCTTGATGATATTTGATTATGGATTATGCCATGAGGATTTGATTATTGTTTTTATTCACTGAGTCGCGACTCACTAAATTGCAATTATTTTTCAGATGCTGAAGCATAGACTTTGGACACTTTGGTACATAAAGTTTTGCATAGAGACACATGGAACACAGGTCGTCGGCTGAATTTCAACTCTCTCTCCTTGTGTCATGTACATACATTTGATAGGAACTAGTTATGGTCAAACCAATAACTGTGATACCCATTGTTCTCATTTGTAAATCAGCTTTGATACCACAAATTGTAACTTCACAACGTGGCTATAGCTGGTACCTATCAGAGCATTCAACATCCGGGATTTGCCCGTCGACCCCGTGATGTCATACACACCGGGATTTTCACGTCTGCCCCGCATGTGCTTGAACCATCTGATACCATCAACTGTAACTATCATCTTCAGTTGCAAATCATGGCATTTCAAGTTCGAAAATGCATACACATTAAGGTTTATTCATCATACATATATAATCCCATATGTATTTAATGTACACATGTGTTAACTAATGTCAGGACTAGTGACCATAACTAGTTCCTATCAAATGTATGTACATGATGCAATGAGAGAGAGTTAGAAGACAGTCGACGACCTGTGTTCCATATGTCTCTATGCAAAACTTTATGTACCAAAGTGCTTAAAGTCTATGCTTCAGTATCTGAAAAATAATTACGATTTGGTGAGTCGCAAATCTGTGAATAAAAATAATAATCAAATCCTCATGGCATAATCCATAATCAAATATCATAAAGATACATTGTAAGTATAATAATTGATTATGTAAGTGCAACTGCAATATGTGTACATTAAATACATATGGGATTATATATGTATGATGAATAAACCTTAATGTGTATGCATTTCTGAACATGAAATGCCATGATTTTCAACTAAAGACGATAGTTACAGTTGGTGGTATCAGAGGATTCAAGCGCACGCAGGCCAAACGTGCAAATCCCGGTGTGTATGACATCGCGTGGCCGACAGGCAAATCCCGGATGTTGAGTGCTTTGATAGGTACCAGCTATAGCCACGTTGTGATGTTACAATTTTTGGTATCAAAGTTGATTTACAAATGAGAACAATGGGTATCACAGTTATTGGTTTGATAAATGAATTTAGATGTTACAGTTTTGGTATTAGAGAGGGCTTAAGCATACGAGGGGCAAATGTGCAAATCCCGGTATGTATGACATCACGGGGCCGACGACCAAATCTCAGATGTTGAGTGCTCTGATAGGTACGAATTGTAGCATTATAGATTGTGGAAAAAAAATTGTATCAGAGCAATATGATTTGTAAACACAAGTGGTCATTACATTTATTGGTATCAGAGCAAATATGAACACGATCATTACTGTTAGTGGTATCAGAGCCATATGAGTTCTATAAATATGAATACGGTCATTACAATAACAATCTTTTCATCATTGTATTCATTAATATCATCACATTAAACAACATTTAATTCCATTAAGTATAATTTCATGACATTTAATCAATCACATGTATAGTACCATTAACTATTTATTTACCTCCTTCTTCAAGCTTATTAAGCCATGGATGGTCCTGACTTATTCCCACTATTATCTTCAATGCCTCGATGACCTATTTCAATACTCCAAATCAATCCATGATGAGAAAGTAAGATTCTCATCTTATTATTCAAATATGCTCTAGTAAAATATCATGAACTTGATAGGTTGTTTCTATGATTATTTTTAACTCATAAATCCAAATGACTAATTCTTTTTTTTTTATTAAGCTAGACATATATGGTTGCACCATATCCAAAATTCAGTCCCAAATATACACTACATAATTTATAGTCAATTTTATGAATTTACAAATTTTATGAATTTACCCTATTTCAATGTCATTTTAGTTTGAATAAGCCTTACATTCTTAGGTATATCTCAAATCTTACAAATCCAATTATGAAAATGATTTACCATAAGTTAGAGAACACATAAAAGAACATTTTTCATGTTTTACTCATTATCTAATTCAGTCTATAAGATTACCAAAACAAATGACCAATCTCTAGGTGAGTAGTTTTTAACATGTTGATAATCAGTCATGATGTAGGGGAAATATCTCATCAACCATGACAAATTAGGCAAAAATATTTTATAGTCATGTATACCAGACATAAATATACAACTTTCAAGTTTATCACATCATCAAATTCCCATTCTATGGCTATCAAATTATTAGATAATAGAATTAAAAGACTACTAAGGTTTCATCGGGTTTAGTGTCAGTCACAATCAATGCACCATATCTCTTTCTATACAACAAATTATACGAAACTGCTTTATAGGTATTTAGAGGGAATATAATCCTACAAATTTCATGTTTTACACTTTGTCTAAATCAGCACATAAGGTCATGAAAATGTATGAAAACAATTAGACTAAGGAGATTTTAGTTGGTTATGAACCAACCCTAATGAAAGCGCCATATCTCCTCACACACACCAAATTAAGCAAAACCATTTTATATGAATTTAGATAGGGTATAAAGCTACAACTTTTATATTTTACACTTTCCCTAATTCCTTTTTTAGTGTTATGAAATAGTGGGTACCAAAGTTGCTCTAACAACAAACCAACACAATTAGTTCTTGTTTCTTTTGAGATTTAACCTCCATACATGAGCTCTGCCACAAATTACTCCATAATTATTCCTAATCATACATGTTTAAAATATTTTAAGGGAGAAATTTCATGTTGGAAGAAGGTAAAATTACTTGCCCCTTTGCCAAAACTAGAAAAACTTATGATTTCCTCCAAGCTAGCTTCATTTTCTCCCTCTCCTACTTCTTCTTCTTCTTCTTCTTCTTCTTCTTCTTCTTCTTCTTCTTCTTCTTCCTCCTTTCTTCCTTTTCTTTCTTTCTATTTTCTACAGTTCCTTACATTTTTGGCTCACCAATTTGATCCTAAAAGATGAAAAAAATTCATTTGTATACCTACCCTAATTGGACAAGATTACGATGTCTCACTACCATTAGTTGGAAACTTAATATTCCTCTTTTAGTCTCTCTTATCTACTCTTTCATCACCTTTATCCATCTACTAATCCCCAAATGCTCCTTATACTTTTAATAAGTTCCAAAAGACCACTAATTCAAATACTATAACACACACATCACAACATATGAGAATATGTCATGCCACTATTCAAACATCATATTCATATTCAAATGTAATAATGTAAGTGTTATTATCATGCTTATGCCTTGTGATGCATATACTTAAATATATTATAATTAAAATGCATATGATTTGGGTTGAGGATGTTACAATTCTCCCTCTCTTATAGAAATTTCATCCTCAAAATTTTACTTACTAGAACTTTAGAATGGATAAAGATATTGTCGTCTCATGTGTTCCTCTACTTCTTAAGTGGCCTCCTTAGGTGAGTGATGACTCCATCTCACTTTAACCATGGGTATCACTTGATTCCTTAACTGTTTTAGTTGTTGATCAAGAATTTCAATTGGTTTTTCATGATAAGTCAAATCATCAGACATTCAATAATTGGCTCTAATAATGCATGGCTAGGATCAGATTACTACCTTCAAAGCATATAAACATGGAACACATCATTTATCTGAGATAATTTTATTGGTAATTCCAATCGATATGCCAAAGGCCTAATTCTCTCTATGATCTCATATGGCCTAATGTACCTTGGACTCAACTTTCCCTGTTTACCAAACCTAATAATGCCTTTCCTTGGTGAAACCTTCAAAAATACTTTATCCTCCACTTGATATTCCATTTCTCGTCTATGTTTATCAATATACCCTTTTTTTCCTTTCTTGAGCAGCTTGTAAACATCTTCTGACTACTTGGATTTTAGCCATTGCATCCTGTACTATCTCGGGACCCTCTAACTGTCTCATCCCTTCAACACCCCAACAAATTGGACTTCTACATTTCCTGGCATACAAAGCTTCATATGGTGCCATACCAATACTGGAATGATAACTATTATTATATGCATATTCCATTAATGGCAAATAATCCTCTCAGTTGCCTTTGAATTTTAACACACAACTTGCATCATATCCTTTATTGTATGAATAGCCCTCTATGATTGACCATCAGTTTATGAGGGAAAAGTTGTGCTAAAATTCAAATAAGTACTCATGGTTATTTATAAGTTATTCCAAAAATAAGAAGTACATCGAGGATCTCTATCTAACACAATAGAATCAAGAATACTATGTAAACTCATAATCTCAATAAAATATATCTTAGCTAATCTATTAAGTGAATATGTCTGTCATATAGGCAAGAAATGTGCAGATTTTGTGAGTCTATTCATAATAACCTAAATGGAATCATGCATTTTCTATGTTTGAGAAAACATACAATAAAATCTATTAAAATTTTCTCCCATTTCCCTATAGGAATAGGTAAAGGATGTAACTTACCTACTAGTGCCTAGTGTTCCAATTTGATCCATTGGCAAGTTAAATATCTTGATACAAACTTAGCTATATCTTTCTTCTTCATTAACCACCAAAAATGGGACCGTAAGTTTCTATACATTTTGTACTTCTAGGGTGCATAACATATGATGCATTATGTGCCTCCTGCATAATCTCTTATCTCACGCCCAACGTCTGGTACACAAACTTTACTACTCATCACTGTCATCCCTCATCTCTATTTGAAAAATTAGTCTTTTTACCATTTTGTATCTTTAATAGAATTTTTTGCAAATATAGATATTTCGTTGAGCTTTTTTTTTAATTTTATTATCTATCACAGACTTTAGCTTAAGTGTAGTCATTAAAACTGTCACATTCTTAATCTCAAATTTCACATTTAAGGTATAAAGATTAACCAAGGATGTCAAATTATAATAAATTAACCTAGTAATAACATCTAAGGCTTTTCAGCTTAAAGCATCAGCAACAGTAACAACATTAGCCTTACTCGGATGATAATTAATAGTATAATCATAATTCTTTAACAATTCTATCTATCTTCTCTGCCTTAAGTTCAATTATCTTTGTGTTAGAATATATCTCAAGCTTTTACGATCTATCAGAATCTAAAATATGTCCCCATATAAGTAATGCCTCTAAATTCAAGGCATAGACAATAGCTACCAACTCTAGGTCAATGGCACAATAATTCTACTCATGAGGCCTTAGGTATCAAGAAACATAAGCTATTGCATTTCCTTGTTATATCAAAACACAACATAAAACTCATTTTAAAGCATCATTGTGTACTACAAATCCACAATTTGTTAAAGGCAATGTCAAACTTGGTGCCATAGTCAATCTCTTCTTCAATTCCTCAAAACTCTATTAACATTGTCCATCCCATTTAAATGTTACATTCTTCCTTAATAATTTGTCAATGGCCCAACAATAATAGAGAATCTTTTTATAAATCATTTATAATAATCGACCAACTCAAGAAAACTACACACTTTTAGTACATTTTTTTTGTGATCCCACTCCAAAATGGCTTTCACCTTCGTCGAATTAGGTTGATGCCCTAAAAAGACCACTTATTCCATCCAAAAGTCACATTTGCTCAATTTGGCATATGATTGCTTTTCCTTTAAATCTATAATATGATTGTCATATGTTGCTTGTGCTCTTCATAATTTCATTAATATATGAGAATGTCATCAATGAACACAATGACCAAGATATTACTAAAAGGTATGATTCATTAATGCCATAAATGTTGTTAGTGCATTAGTTGACTCGAAGGGCATAACAAGGAACTTATAGTGACCATATCTAGTGCATAAAGTAGTTTTGGGAATATTTGGCTCAATAACCCTTAATTGCTAATAGCCAAATCTTAAATCAATTTTTGAAAATAACATCGCACCTTAAAATTGATCAAGAAAATTATCAATTCTTAGCTAGGGATATTTATTCTTTACCATTACTCGATTTAATTGTTTATAATCATTACACAACTATATGTTTTCATCCTTTTTCTTTATAAATAACACTAGTGGCCCCCCAAAGAGATGTACTAGGTCAAATGAATCCAACAACTTTTCCAACTATTTCTTTAATTCTTAGAACTTCATTACTGTCATTTGGTGTGATGTAATAGATATAGGTGCCACTCTTAGTAAGGTCTTAATATTAAAATCAACTTCTCTATGTGGTGGCAAATTAGGCAAGTCATCAAGAAATACTTTTAAAAACTCTGTCATTATAGAAATGTGTGCTAATCTTAGATTAGGAACACTGGTGTCCACTACACTAGCAAGAAATGCATCATAACCTTTTTTTTAATTAATTGAAATTCTTGAATACTTGAGGTCAAACAAGTTAAAACAATTTTGTGCTCCCTATAAATATAACTCTTTAATTGTCTTGAAGATTTGATTGTCAACTCTTTAGTATGACAATCTAGAAAATCCATACTTAGAACAACATCAAATTCCTTAAAATTCATCAATATCAAATTTGTAGATAACATGACACCACACACTAGCAATGGATAATTTCTACACACTTTGTTTATAATTACAATGCATCTAATAGGCATCAAAACACATAAATCATATCGTAAATATTCACTACACCATGCACATGTGATGCAAAAGATGAAAAGACATAAATGATTCCGTGAATTCTTGGTCTATCAAAACATAAACATCTAAATCATAAATAGAAATTATACTAGAAATAACTTTAGGATATATTAGGGCCTTTGGACGAGTAATAGTATAAACTCTAGTATGAGGCTGAGTATGGGTTGCATGACCATTACTAAGAATTGAAGTTGTTCCACTATGTCCTCCTACCTCACCTTTTGTCTCTACTTAAGTCATGAACATTCTCCCCACAACTACTTGAGACTCTCCTCCAATCACACCTGTCATCGAACAATCTTGATTTATATGGTCTGACTGTCTATAAGTATAGTAAGTAACCCTTTTAGGTTTTTAACACTCTTCAAAATGAGTTCTTTTATGAATATTACAAATTAGGGCAACACCTTTCCCCATTATGCCAATTGGTCCTTTCATACACTTTGAGCCTTTAAAACCACCATACCTACATCTACCAGATGCTATTAATGCTAATATATTAGGTTGACTCTATCTTTTATATCTTTGATTATTAATACCTCTTTAAAATCATGATCCACCAGACAATGTAAAATCACCCCTTTTTGTTGCCCTATTGAGTTCTCCACTCCATCCTGCATAACTTCTCTTTCTTTTAACCTCAATTGCATTCTTCTCTTGAATCACCTTTTTAGTGCAAATAGTTACTGCTAATTGTATAGTATAATTGGTTGGTTTGACTGCTAATCGATCTTAAATTTAACCTCAGTCCCTTGTCAAACTTTAAGCACTTTAATTCCTCTATAGCAACATATTTTAGGGCATATGTCGAGAGTTTAAAAAATGGTACCTCATAATCCACTACCATTATATCATTCTGCTTCAATTGAAAAACTTCTTCTTCTTCTTATCTAAGTATACTAACAGTGTTTACTTTTTTGCAAACTCCCTTAGAAAATCATCCAGGTCAATGTCATCGATTGAGTAAAGCTACTTAGAATAGTCTCATATAAATCTAAGACATTATTTTAAAGCAAAGATATTGCATACTTCAACTTTGCTTTATGATACATTCAAGCCTATTCAAAATTCTTTCAATTCTTCTAAGCCACTCCTCAGCCTCAACAAGATTTATAGTTCCTTCAAAGTCAATTACCCCTTACTTCTTTAAACTATTATAATTTCTATCTATAGCAAGTCCTACATGTGCTTTTATTGCAAATCTCTACATCATCTCAACAAACTACATGATATTTAGGTTTACACCTGCAGCTGGATTATTTCATGGCATCTCAAAATTCTATGCAACATGGTCAACATGCTCACATGTATGAACAAACTCAATAGACTCATCCCTAACCTCTAGGCCAGTATCAGGTGCATCCATACTCTTTTATGCCAATGTATGCAAGTATTAAGACAATGCAGATATCATATATATATATATATATATATATATATATATATATATATATATATATATCACATTCATATTGCAATGTCTACAAAATCATTTAGCCACTCTAATACCACTAAAATGTGATGTCCCATTTACTAATCAATCCTAAAGTAGGTGCATTAACTTATTCATAAAACATGGAATACTAAAGTGACATAACATCATTAAAATCCTCTCATTCTATCGATTGTCAGTAAAATATCTTATTTCAATTATATTATTTTTACTTTTTTTTACACTATGCATCTTATTTCACAATATAGTAACTATTTACAATAAAGTATACATGACTAATCAAACTTAAATACTAATTGACTACATATTAGCCCAACCTCTATTAGATTGCTAAACAATAACTTCAAAGTGTAAACTAGATGCAATCTTAAAAGAAAATTCAATGCAAAAGAATGAGCTTACATACTTAGTAAGTAAATGCATAACGATACTTCAATCTCAAATAACATAACAACATTTAAATATAAATAACTCATCATGTAACATCCCTATCCACATTTATTGACATTATCACAAAAACATATTCATTACATAAATGATATGAAATCTCACATGAACATATGCATTAGATAAATGATCATTTAGACATGTGAATTGTAGAAACACGACAATGACACTTGCACTGTTGCATTTGGGACACTTGAACATATATGTAGTATTTGTATAGTTGCATGACAAATTGTTTTATGTTGTGTGCTTGTTATAGCATCATAAATAATGGTGTTATAAAGCTTATTTTAAAGTATAAGGAGCATCTAGGAATTAGAAGATGGATGGAGGTACTTAAGGAGTGAAGAAGAGGGACTAAAAACGGAAAGTGAACTTCTAACCAATAGGAATGCAACACCATGATTTTGTCTTGTTCCAATAGGCTTACAAGTGAAATTTTTAACCTTTTAGGATCATAATTAAAGGGTTAAACATGAGTTATAGCAGAAGAAAAAGAGAGCGAGAGAGAGAGAGAGAGAGAGAGAGAGAGAGAGAGAGAGAAAGAGAGAAAGAGAGAGAGAGAGAGACAGAGAGAGAGAGAGACAGAGAGAGAGAGAGAGAGACAGAGTGAGAAAGAGAGAGAGAAATAAGGAAGGAAGAAAGAAAGAAAGGAAGAAGAAGAAGAAGAAGAAGAAGAAGAAGAAGAAGGAGAGGAAGAAGTGGGCTGCCTAGGAAAGAGACCTAAGATTTTCTAATTCTGGGACAATAGGTAAGTTAATTTATCTTCTTCTCAACTAAAATTAACCTCTCATGACATGTTAATCATTCATGATTAGTGAGAATTATGGAGTAATTGAGGTAGAGCTCTTAGATGGAAGTTGAAATTAAAGAGAATAAAAGTTGCTTGTATTGGATTTTGCTGTAAGAGTAGGATTTTGTACCCACGATTTCATAACCTTAAAAGAGGAATTATGGAAAGTCCAAAATATGAAATTTATAACCTTATATCCCATAAAAATGTATATGAAATAGTTTTGCTTGATTTGATGTGTGTGACGAGTTATGGCTCCTTCATTAGGGCTGGTTCACAACCAACCGAGATGACCTCAGTCTTTCTATTTTCTTATATTTTGATGGCCTTATGTTCTAATTTTGTCAAAGTGTACAACATGAAATTTTTAGGGTTATACCACTCTAAATACTTATAAATTAGTTTTGATTGATTTTTTGTGTGGAAAGAGATATGACTCATTGATTGGGACTGATCCTCTACCCAGATGAAACCCCACATTTTGATTCTGTTTTCTAAGAATTTGATGGTCATAGATTCAGAATTTGATGATAGTCCAAACTTAAAAGTTGTATATTTATGTCTGATATACATACCTGTGAAATATTTTTGCCAAATCAAGCATGATTGTTGACATATTGTCCCTTCATCATGACGGTTTGTCAACATGTTACAAACCTGCTCACCCTAAGATTGGTCCTTTGCTTTGGTGACCTTATAGACTGAATTAGATAATGAGTAAAACATGAAAAATGTTACTTTATATGTTTTGTAACTGATGGTAGATTAATATTGCAATTGTTTTTGTATAATTTGAGATACACCTAAGAATGTAAGACCTACTCAGATTGAGATGACATTGCAACAGGGAAAATTTTAAAAATTCACCAGATTTTCTGTGTATCTGATATTAACCTAAAATTTTAATATGTTGTATCATTATGTGTGTAGTTTGTTTGAAAAAAAAGAATCAAGTCATCTAGATAAGTATATCTAGATTTATTATTGTGAGAGTGTAGCAAGGTCAGGCTACCATATATGGAAAATATGCATAGACACTAGGTCCACTTGCATGAATCATGTCACAGTTGCATACCAAACATTCATAATTATTTTGACATACTTATAACCATGTATGTATTAAATTTTGGGATCTCAAAACTTTGAGGAAGCCCTAGAGAGAGAACCAAACCTAACATAAAGGTAGGTCACATCAAAAGGTGAATAAAAACCATAATTAGATTCAATGTGTGTGTGATAATTTTATGATATGATTATGTTCTATTACATGTATATATGATTGAATTGTTATATTTTACATGTGAATACAAGTCAATTGAGAGTCATATGCTTTTAATGATTACTTGGTATACCATTTGTGAATGAGCACTTGCACATGGGACTAAAAGGGTGTTGTGACCAGCTTGTCAAACATTTGCAAATCATGTGGAAGATTGACCAAAAGGTCCCATTGGCACATGTTATTGATCAAATGAATCACTTATTATATGTTGGCCAGTAAAATCAAATGTCACTTGAATCACATGAATTCTCGAGAGCAGTGTTTGCCTTGCATGGTCATGACAAAAATTAATTTATTACACTTGCACTTGCATAGTCAAATGTTATACTTGTAATGTATCCTAATGATATTTGATTGTTGGCTGTGACATAAGAATTTGATTATTGTTTTTATTCACTGAGTCGCAACTCACCAAATCGCAATTATATTTTTTCAGATATAGAGGAATAGGGATTGGACAATTTGGTGCTTAGAGTTTTGCATTCAGACACATGGACCACAGGTCGTCGATTGAATTCCAACTCTCTCTCTCCTTGTGTGATGTACATACATTTAGATAGGAACTAGTTATGGTCACTAGTCTTGACATTGGTTAACATATATGTACATTAAATACATGGTTGATTGTGTATGTACGACGAATAAAACCTTTATGCTTATATATTTTTGGACATGGATGCTATGAGTTTTGTAAATAAAATAGGTCATTACACATCATCTTATCCATTCATGGAATAAATAGTTTTTACTTTTAAATGCCACACAGACTATCAAATGTTATTGTCATATAGGTTGTCATATATCGTTGCCACATAGGCTATAGATGTCACTGTGACAAAGGCTTTCATATTTGGTTGCCATATAGTCTAGAAATATTGTTCCCACACAGGCTATGGATATCATTGCCACATAAGCTATTATAGATTATTGCCACATAGACTATAGATATCATTGTCACACAAGCTGTCAAATGTTATTGCCACATAAGGTGCTATATATTATTGCCACACAAGCTATATATATCATTGCCACACAGGCTATAAATATCATTGCCACACATGCTATCGAATGTTATTGCCACACAAGCTATTATAGATTATTGCCATACAGAATATAGATATCATTTTCACACAGGTTATTAAATGTTATTACCACTCAGGCTATTATATATTATTCCCACATAAGTTATAGATACCATTGCCGCACAGGCTCTCAAATGTTATTGCCACACAGGCTGCTATATATTATTATCATAAAGGCTATAGATATCATTGTCATATAGACTATCAAATATTAATGTCAGACAGGCTATTATATGTCATTGCCATACAGGCAATGAATAGTATTGCTTGCCAACAACATCAAGTATTAGTCTTTCAACAAATCAACTATAAATCCAGCAACATTTCAGTAATATAATGACTAATAATAACACTCATAACTTTGGCAGCTCATATCACCACATACTCCCATTCTCAAGTCATAATTTATCAACGTCTCATGAAAATAAATAAATCAAGAGTATAACAATCTTTCCAACAATGGATCCATCAATATCATCACATTAAACAACATTTCATTCAATTGAGTATATGTTCATGGCGTTTAACCAATCACACGTATAGTACCATCAGCTATTTACTTACCTCTTCCTTCAAGCTTATTAAGTTGTGGATGATCCTGGCTTATTTCCACTATTATCATTAAATGCCTCGAGGACCTATTTCAATGCACCAAATTAATCTATGATGATAAAGTAAGATTTTCATCTTGTTATGCAAATATGCTCTAGTAAAATATCATAAACTTGATAAGTTGTTTCTATGATTATTTTTAACTCATAAATCCAAATGATTGATTCTTTTTTTTTTTTAATTAAGCTAGACATATATGGGTACACCATATCCAAAATTCAGTCCAAAATATGCAATACATAATTTATAGTCAATTTTATGAATTTGCCCTATTTCAATGTCATCTCAGTCTGAGTAGGTCTTACATTCTTAGGTATATCTCAAATCTTACAAATCCAATTACAAAATTGATTTACCAAAAATTAGGGAACACATAAAATAACATTTTTCTTTATGTTTTACTCATTATATAATTCAGTCTATAAGATCACCAAAACAAATGACCAATCTTAAGGTGAACAGGTTTTCAACATGCTAACAATCAATCATTATGTATGGGAAATATCTCATCAACTATGACAAATTAGGCAAAAATATTTTACAGGCATGTATATCAAACATAAATATACAACTCTCAAGTTTGGTACATCACCAAATTCCCATTCTATGGCCATCAAATTCTTGGAAAAAAGAATTAAAAGACTCTTGAGGTTTCATCGGGTTTAGGGTCAGTCAAAATCAATGAGTCATATCTCTTTCCATACAACAAATTAAGCAAAACTGCTTTATAGATATTTATAGGGAATATAACCCTACAAATTTCATTTTTTGTACTTTGTCTAAATAAGCATATAAGGTCATCAAAATGTATGAAAATAGTTAAAACTAAGGAGATTTCAGTTGGTTATGAATCAACTCTAATAAAGGAGCCATATCTCCTAACGCACACCAAATTAAGCAAAAATATTTTAAATGAATTTATATGGGGCTTAAAGCTAGAACTTTCATATTTTACACTTTCCCTAAATCCTCTTTTAGGGTTATGAAATCGTGGGTACCAAATCTGCTCTAACAACGAAACCAACATAATCAGTTCTTGTTTCTTTTAAGCTTCAACCTTCATACATGAGCTCTGCCACAAATTACTCCATAATTATTCCTGATCATACATGTTTAACATGTTGTGAGGGAGGAATTTCATGTTGGAAGAAGGTAAAGTTACTTACCCCTTTGCCAAAATTAGAAAAACTTAGGGTTTCCTCTAAGCTAGCTCCATCTTCTCCCTCTCCTACTTCTTCTTCTTCTTCTTCCTCATTTCTTTCTTTCTTTCTTTCTTTCTATTTTTTGCACTCCCTCACATTTTTGGCTCACCAATCTGATCCTAAATGATGAAAAAATTAATTTGTGTACCAACCCTAATAGGACAACATCATGGTGTCTCACTACCATTGGCTAGAAACTCAATATTCCTCTTTTAGTTCCTCTTCTTCACTCCTTCATCACCTCTATCCATCCACTAATCTCCATATGTTCCTTATACTTTTAATAAGTTACAAAACTCCACTAATTCAAATACTATAACACACACACACAATATATGACAATCTGTCATGCCACTATGCAAACATCATATTCATATTCAAATGTAATAATGTAAGTGTTATTATCATACTTTGTCCATGTGATGCATATATTTAAATATAACGTAATTAAAATGCATATGATTTGGGTTGAGGATGTTATATGAATTGTGAGTGGATTGAATATATGGGAGAGTTTTCAATAGTTACGTCTTCATGGATAGTTAGTGTTTTATAACTGAGTAATAAATGTTTATGATTTTTAATGTAAGCATTAATTGCAAGTCATAATGATAAGAACCATTAGATTTTTAATCTAAAAGCTGAAAATGCAGTAATCATGAATGAGTAAAAATTACAGTAATTATTAAAATATCATATTCATATATATATATATATATATATATATATATATATATATATATATATATATATATATATATATATATAATTAACCATTTCTAGTTAGAAATGACGTCATGGAAAATGATTTAAATTTATTCTCATGCCTTTTTGAAAGTGAAAATTTTTTATATAATCCAAATCCAATCTAAATTTATTTTAAAAAAAATTGATTTGAAATTAAAGAAATTTAAAACAATCTAACTCGAATCTAATTTGATCTAATCCATAAGTCAATTCAAATTAATATATTATTGATCTAACTTATAGGTCCACTCAATTTAAACTATTAAAATATTTGAAATTTGTTGAAATTAAATTAATATTTTATTTTAAAGTTAAATTATAAGCAATTCAATTCTAAATTTAGAAAAGTAATTTGAAATTACCTAAATTTCTTTTTACACATTGGCCTATTGATTTTATTAGTCCACAATTTAAAGTGATTCGACTTCAATCTAAATACAAAAAGACATAACCTAAATTTACTCAACCCTTGTACTATCTTTATATCTACTACAAATCCTTTTCCATCCTAGGCTAATCAAATCTTTTTTCTTTCTTTTAGTTTGGATGAAGAGAGAGTTAAACGTAGATTGGCTTTTAACCAACTAGCTTAGGTTACATGTATTTTTTTTTTTTAGAATAAAATAAATATATTACGAATTAAGGCAAATAGTTTACAAAAAATAAAGCTAATTGGAGAAGGAATGCAACCTCTCTAAGAACACATAAAATCAACCTCAATATTGAGCTAAATAATGGGTAGTAAAGTTTGTGTCTCTAAACACATTCTTTAATGAAATGCTAGAAAAAAAAAGTGTAATAGCTTCTCATAGGTCTTATATTTGAATGGATGAATATGAATGGTCTTCATTTTTTTTATTGAGGCTATTAGCCATACAAAAAGCAATCACATTCCATAATGGATTGATTGAGTTACAGATCATGCACCAAGTTAAAGCTAAGTAGGATAGCTCAAGCCTTTGCAATTTCAATTGGCAAGCAATCCATTAGTTAATGAGCCTCAATTATTAAAACTTCATCAAAATAGTTTCTATCCATAACATCTAATCCTATGCCATTTACTAAAGTAAGCACATTATTTATATTAATCTTACATACGAGCTAGTGTCATTTGTCTTTTAGGTAAAGTATTGTTTATTGATGAGATTCACTTTTGTGGATAATTTTGTCATTTTTTAATGTAGTCTACTTATTGTTTAAATAACTATTACACCATCAAAATTAATGCCATTGACGACATTTTGGTTTCTTGCGTATCAAAAAGACCACATCAACATGATATACAAATAGAAGGTATATGATTATAGATCATCTCATAACTTTGAAATACATGATGGATAGATAGTGTAGTAATTACAACATCCACCACCATTAACTTATATGGGCTCACCGTCTATATGAACTACATACATAGATAATCATGTAAAACACGCTATAGGTCTCTCTCTCTGTCTATCTCCTCTCTCTCTCTCTCTCTCTCTCTCTCTCTCTCTCTCTCTTTATCTCTCTTATCCATATCTCTTAAATATAAAATTGATAGATGCATTCTTTCAATAAATTAATCTTAGTGGGAATAATAGAATGATATAATTTCCACTGAAATAAATAAAAGCTTATGAGGAATTGAAAGTTAAAAAGCTTAAGAGGAATTAGAAGTTATCATAACCATTTCCAATGAATCTTGTCATGGACGAAAGATCTAATCGACTATTTTTTTTAATATCAATATGGTATGTTGACTTTATTATATAATAGCCAATTTTAGAATAATACCATAACATAGTGTCATTTCAATGATGGGAACTTAAAGGAATTATTAAAATTTGATCACTCTCAATGAGAAGGAAATTTAGTTTGATCATATTTTGATTCCAAGTTTGTTCTCGTTGATTGAAGAGACATATATATATATATATATATATATATATATATATATATATATATATATATATATATAAGAGGAACGAATGAGGTTTGATCATATTTTGATTCCAACTTTGTTCTCGTTGATTGAAGAGACATTTATTAAGCATTGGATAAAACAAGAGTAAACCATACTTTGAAGTCATTTTATTCATTAATCATGCTTTTTTGAAAATTTTAATATTAGTTCCATTGCCAACTCTCCAATGTAATTCCTTTTCTAAGATAGATTTAAATGATAACATGCTCCCTCATGTAAAGCTTAGATTAAATCCTACATTAGTATCCATAACATAAGATCTAAGATAATAACTAGCTTATAAAGGAATCAATGTCATTAATCAAATGTTAAAGCAATTTACCCAAGATTACCAAATTGAAGGAATAAGGATCCCTAAATCCCAATCCTCCTATAGTCTATGATTGGCATAAAATATCTTAAGATTTCTAACTCTACTTCCTTGTATGCCTAACTAACCAAAAATTTACCATCAATGAATTTAGTTGATCAATAGTTCCATTCAGTAGCCTAAAAAAATTAGAATATAAGTGGGAATGACTTGTGCAACTATTTTTAATAGGACCATTTTCCTTTTGATTGAACAAGTTTTCTATTTCCATCCTTTAAGCTTTTTTGCCATTATATCCTAAAATAACTAAAAATGGACTTTTTATATCTTCCAATAACTATAAAGTTGTCCTAGATAAGTAACATGTGACTCAACTAGCCTAACCCCAATGTTTTGTTGACTAGTCTATTGTGCATATAGGGGAGCATTATTATTTTAATCCAGATTTATACACTAAGCCAATGCATCTTATTTTGGTCTCAAAGAATTTAGCAAAATTAATTTGCTTCCTAAATTGTTACCCATCCAAAGATTTTGCTATCTTTTGCAAAAAAAAAAAAAATTGTGAAACTAATGATGTTCAAGAAGAAATACTTATCCCATGAAATTAGTGTTATAACTTTGCTTATAACTAAAAGAATCCATTTGAATAGAAAAGAAAAACATAAGGATATAAGAGGTTTCTTTGTTTGAGACCTTATTGTCCACCTATATATGCCTTACTCATATTTAATTTTAATGCAAACTGATCCTTTTTACCTTAGATTTTAGATTTCATATAATGAAATAGTTTAAATGCCAAATAGAGGATTATTAGTAATGAACCTTCTAAACACAATTGTATATTACGTATGATGTATAATGAGATATAAGGTGGATCAAAGTTGATTCACTATTATTTTAGATATGAGTTAAAAATGACATTATAAAGATTAATAAGTTGAAACTCTTTGATAGTCTTAGGGTTTTTACCTTTGGCATTAATGCAGTAAAAATATGATTGAGTGTACCAAGATCCAGATTATTATTTAGAATTGACAAAGTAATAGATAAGACATTATTTTTTAACAACAAACTAAAAGAATTGGTAAAAGATAATAAACATATCATCAAGTCTGGATGTTTTTATTATATGCATTTATTTAAGTGTAACTTTAAATTCCCTTATTATGTAATATTCCAATAAACTTTAATTCATTTTATTTGTTATAGTAATTATGTGTAATACAAACTAATTTTGTTCATGGTATCAGAGCCAAACAACATGACCATTGAACCATCATCAAATTCTTCTTCCTGAGCAACCCTCAACTCCATTACCCCAATACTAGCATATATTACATCCTCCACTATAGCAATTCTTACCTTCACAATAAAGCTCAAGTTTAACAATTATTTAGCTTGGCTCAATTATCTAAACTTGATGGCATTATTGATGAAACCAAATAGCCCCCATTAATGAAAGTTCTTGTTAAGCTTTATAGAACAAGATCAATGGAAGGATAAAAATTTTAAATATACAAAACTCACTAAGGATCTATGCAATTAGATTAAATCAATAAAAAGAATATAAATCCTAAACAATTGAATAAGAGTTATGAGATTATTGGAAGGCAGATAGGGAGTTCACACTAGCAATACCCTGCCTTAAGCTTGGAGTCAGATTTTGATCTTACCAAATGATGAACATCCTCTATAAGTATCTACATAAACATGTTGTCTTCAAGGTATATAGTGTGCTAGCACTAGGGTTTTTGTGATTCTCTCTCCTTTTGTTTCTTGAAGGTAATGTGAAGGCATACTCACTTTGCAACAACCCTTAAATGTGTACATATCTAAACCATTAAAATATATACGCCAACTCTGTATCTTTAGAGATACAAATAATTAGATATCTTATTTTATTTTAATTTTAAAATAAAATATATATCTAGATATTTTGAGATAATATCTCGAATTATATATATATATATATATATATATATATATATATATATATATATATATAGAGAGAGAGAGAGAGAGAGAGAGAGAGAGATAATAATAATAATAAATATAATATTGATTTTGGACATATTCTAAGTGTGTGATCCTATAGGTTCGCATAATATTATTAATGACTCAAAATCTATTTTTGGCTTACAAATCATAAGTGGCCTCTAATAAGATATTATGACTACCCAAATAATGTAAAGGTCATTAATCTAATCTAACCTATCTTATAAATAGTATTATAACTATTATGTTATATTATATCTTAATTAAACATAAAACATAGATCATGTCATCCTTACATATTTCAATTATTTATTGATCTTCAAGTAGACAATGTAAAATGACATTAATAGCTTTTATCAATTCATTTTTACATGATCATGCAATCTCTTTAGTCTAATTTATTGGGAGGCCTAGAGATACATTTCTCATAAATAAATAAAAGGGCAAATTCCTTCTCAATGACTTAGATTCCTAATGACAAAAGTTAATGAACGGCAGAAGGCCATGATTAAAGAATTCCAAACATTGGTTTGTAACAAAACATGGGCTCTTGTTCGTTATTCACTTAGTAAGAATGTTATGGTTAATAAATAGGTATATTAAAATCTTGATGGGATTATTTCCTATTATAAGGATATACTTGTAGCTTAGGGGTTTAATCAACAAGCTAGTTTGAAGTATATATAGACTTTTTGTCTTGTCATTAAAGATACAACTATTAGAATTATTTTAAATCTTGTTGTTCATTATTAATGGCACCTACAGTAGATAGATATGCCTTCTTGCATGGCACTATTGAAGAGGAAATTTATATGTCTCAACCAATTGGATTTATTGATTCTACTATGCCTGATTTTATTTATAGGTTGAATAAGTTCCTATATGGGTTGAAGCAAGGTCCTCAAGCTTGGTTTCTTTGGCATTTGTCACTTGGCCATAAAAACATCAAAGCGAATAGCTCTTTATTCTTGTTCAGTAAAGGTCCTGATAAATTTTTCATTATTGTGTATATGGATGACATTATAATTATTGGGACTTTCTCCATTCTTATTAATGATCACATAGTGAAGATGCAAAAGGTGTTTCAAGTGAAAGATAATAGCAAGTTATCTTATTTTCTTGGCATCAAAATTCATCATACTGTTGAAGGATTACATTTATGTCAACAAAAGCATATTCATGATCTTCTTCATCATGTTGGTATGGAGAATGCCAAACCTTAGCAAACTCCCATGGTAGTTCACCTCTTCTCTCCAAAATAATGGGTATAATACTTCCTAATAGTGATATTTATTGTCAAACAATGGGTACCTTGCAATATGTGACACTCACGAGACATGACATCGCATTTTCTATCAACAAATTATGTCAATTCATGCATTTCCCATTGAATGTTCACTTGCAAGTTGTAAAACATCTACTTCAATATCTAAAGGGCAATACCTCTCATGGTCTTAAATTGATACATTCCAATATCTTATAAATATTATCTTTTACTGATAGTTGATGTTAGGATAGACACTCTACAAATGGATATGGTATCTTTTTAAGGAATAACTTAGAGTCATGGGCTGCCAAGAAATAACCAATCAATTATTCATCATTAAAAGGTGAATACAAAGCCCTTGCAAATGTTGTTGTTGAAGGGTTATGGTTGAAATATTTACTTCAAGAAATTAGTTTTGATCCTTATTTACTAATAACAATTTATTGTTATAACATGAGAGCTTTTTACGTGTCCTCTATTCCTATTTTCCATGCTAGAGCAATGCATGTGGAATTAGATTATCATTTTATTTGAGAACGAGTGGCTGCCAAAGAGTTTCATATTTGGTTTTTATCTTTCAAATAACAAGTTACTAACATTCTTACCAAGCCATTACCATCACATAAATTCTTGTTCCTTTAACCACTAATATGTGTTCATCTTGTTCTCGACATTGGTTTGAGGGGGTATAAGGAGATAAAGTCACTACAATAAATTTTGCTTGTTATGACAACAATTTTTGTGATGAAATTAGTATTGTCACAATATGTGTTCTTATCATGACAAAATTAAATTTTATCACAATTCTGGTGAAAACTAATTAATTTGTAATAAAATGAAATTTGACAAATATTTTTGTTATAATATATGAACATAAAGGAAATATAATGACAAAAAATTTTTTATCACAATATTTTCTTGCAAAAATTATAAATAATGAAAACCTAATTTTGGCACAATAGTCATTTTGTCACTATATTCAATTAGTTAATAAATTAGTACAAAATTATTTTGTCATAATAAATAATTATTTATTATGACTAAATATTTTATCACAATATATAAAAACAGAAAGGCATTACAATTTAATGTTAAAATATTTTCATTAAAATTTAGCTCCAAAATAAAAATGATATATAATGAGAAAATTTTTTTGACATATTAATACTTTTGTCATTATATTTAATTATTAAGATATTATTATAAATTTATTTTATCACAATAAATAATTTTGTTCCACAATAACTTGTCACAATAAATGAAAAATATATACATATGCCAAATTTTGATATATCAATTTCTTTTTTTTTTTTTTATAACATTCAATATTAAAATTAAATCATAAATTAAATATTTAAAATTACTTTTTGTTAACATAAAAATTTATATATTTTTGTAAATGTTAAATAGTATAATATATATATCTTTTAAATTTGTAACATTAAATTAATTTTCTGATATATAAATAAATTATTGGTATTCTTAGTATTTGAAGGTGATGTTTTGAATTTTATTAGACTTTAGTTTGTAAATTGATGAATATTATATTTCATCTCAGAATTTATAATTTAATAAATTGTAATGATTTTGAGTTTAAATAAAAAACTTAATATTTCATATTTTTTTCATTGTATTGCTTCTTTAGTTTTAATAATTTTATTTTAAATTATAATTATTAATAATATGGGAGTCAACGAGTACTCTAATAACTATAATATGATGAAATTAAATGATTTAAAGTCGACATTATGATCATTAATTGGTTTTGAAAAGGATATAAATAACCATACTTCAAAACTCTGTAATTAAATATGTTGACTATGAGAAAATTTAAAGATAGGTGACCCTTGAGAAGTGTTTTTATCCATGTTGTTTCAACTTAGAGTAAGCTAGCACTTAAAATAGTATCAACCACCAATATTTATAAGCCATGAGGTTAAGTCATAAGTCAGATGTGTGGCAAAGTATATTATGTTCAGAAGAAACTAAGTTGACTATACCTATAAGTTGTGCATATTGTTCTAATGTGTAGAATGATTTTAGAAGAGTTAGAAGATTCATGCTATAGCTACTAAAATTCACAGTGAATCAAACATCTATAAATGTAATATATATAGAGAAAAGTATAAGGTATTTGAGTGGAGGATGGTCTAACTAAATTCAAAACTATTACACAAATGAGTCAATTTTAAAATAATTTATAAAATAATTTATGAAGAATTAAATAATGAGCAATTTTTTAAACGAAATCTTATTCTAATTTTCGTCAAATTAAATGGATAATGATTTGAAGTTTTCTATATAAAGTTATGGTTGTTTAAGTGAAAGGAGTTCATACAAAGTTTGCATTTATTATCATTGAAATATCACCAATGCTTATTAGACTAAAATAATGGCTAATGAATAGTCTCAAAAAAAGGAAATTAGCTTTTATGTAAGCCAAAACAACCTGTTCGCGAACCTGATAGCTATTAAACATATGTAATGGCTAGTTTTGATGAAAAACTACTGACAATGACTAGTTTTTGTCTTACGGTTGTTTTTAAATATTTTAATAGACTTAGACTATATAAGAACTTAATTTTGAACCTTTAAAAGGTTATCTAATATACAAGAAGTGCTAGAATAAGTCTATTCAAGCGTTAGAGACAAAAAGAGTTTCCCTCCTATATTTTTTATAATTGGGTTTACATCTTGTAAAAGGGTTAGGTGTAATTAGAGTGTGATCCTTCTTTAAGTAATTAGAGAGTGATCCTTCTTTAAGAACTATTTATATATCTTATGTAAGGATCATAATTAGTTTAAGTTGGTTTTTATTGTAAAAATTAAATTATGAAAGGTGTAACATGTACATTGAACAAGTTGGGTTAAAACTTGAGATAATGCCTAAAAACTATCTTATTGAAAAGTTAGATAAGTACTTAGCAAATCATTTAGGAATGATTTGATAAGAATAATCATTTAGGAATGATTTTATAAGTATTTGAAAAGGTTGTTGACTAGGTTTAGTGGATAGAGCTAGACTTATGATTATTTGAGTTACACCTAATAAGTAACTTGGAGAGAAAAGACACAAATGGGTTCTTTAGGAGAAGACATAGGTTGGTTACAGTCAAACCTCAATAAATCATAATGTCAACTTGATTATCTCCTTGCCTCCTTTTTGTGTTTGAGCTTAAGCTTTTTATTTTGCTATAAAATTTATTATTCCCATATTTACTCCATTTGATGCCTTAAACTATCATTAATAGAAAGTTAAATTACATTACTAGAAAATCAATAGTAGTATTAGTAGTAGAAGTATTAGTACTAGTAGCAGTAGTGTTGATTACGAGGTTGGATAGGTTGGCATCAGATGAGGAAAAAATAGCATAGATGATATATGACAATGAAATTGAAAAGCAAGGCATATGTGTTTCATTGGTAGGTCTTGAATTAGAGGAATAATGGTATCAAGTTGTGTAGCTCTAAAAGTTTGCATAGTTAGAAAATGTTGGAGATTGCAACTTATATTACATGCATAATATACGCCCTTAAGATTGGACCTTTGCAATAAGAGATAGTACACCGAACAATCGAACGACAACAACGTTCAAAAAATTTACTAGCTGGCTAGTAGTACACAATGTTTGACCAACAAAGGATAATTACATCAATAAAAGATGATTATGTAATACATACTTTTTTGCATATTTCGAAATAATAAGGACAAACCCAATGGATGCTATTTTTGGCATGTTTGTGAAGGATCCAGAATGATGAAAGATATAAATAATCTTCTAAACAAACAATCTACGTTTTGTTAGGTTTTTATATTATTCACTCTCATTTCTCAAGTTCTCTAAACTCAAAAAACTCTTAAAAATCTCATACTAACTTAAGAATTAGAGTGATTGTGGAGGACACAGTACCCAAAACTTACATTCGTTTACCCTTAGGCAGGATGTTTACTCTTTTCGACATTCAAGGAACCATCATCTATTAATCAAAAGATTTTACAAACTTTGATTTTTTTTCAAAAAAAGTACATTTTTTCTTTCCTATTTCTCCCTTTTTTTATGTTTATAATTTTGTACAAATGAAATATTAGCATTGGAAGAACACTAGGTGTTTATTTTATATATAGCTCATAATCTTCTTTTAATAATTTTGAAGTAAATCCATCAAACTTTAACAGTTATCAATAATTAATTAGCCTAATTTCAGTTGCAGTTCCAAAACTTATTAGTACATAATAATAAAGTATCTATATTTTATTTTATAACATAAAATTTATTGAACTCTAATTATAAATCAATGAAAAATATCTTTATTCTCATCTATTAAAGAAATTAATGATCATACCTAAATTCAATCTACATATGAAAAATTATGTTTAAATATTTTAATTGAAATTTTATTATATCAATTAAAATTTTTCATCCTCTGATATTTGCATTTTAATAAATTCATTAAATTTTAAGTAAATTATTAAAGCAAACAATGTCAATCTTCTTTTTTCAACATCAACAGTTATCGCTTACCCTTTACTACTACCCCAACTTATTACCATTTTTATAAGCATTTTTTAAATTTTTTTATTTTTATCTTTGTAAAAGAAAAGTGGAGAGAAAGAAGATCATATTGAATATTTTATTGAAAGCATACGCCACACATTGATGTTATTGTTTACAGATTTATACATAAAGAAAAATATGAATTAGGTTAAAGATTGGTAAGGAGAGAGAAATTTTAGACTAAATAACAAACTTTTTAATTAAATATTAATATAAGGTATCAAGGTGGATGCCATGTTGGATTTTATTTACTAAATTAACGAGTATAAATGAATTTATAAGTAGCTTCAAATCCGTTATAATGTGTAGTATAATTATAATAATAAATTTTAATAAATTTATTTTATGTTTATTTATTAATTTTTATTTTATAAATTTATTATTCAAAATTTATAATTATGTACGAAAATAATTATAACAAAAAAATTATCTATTGATTCATATTTTCAATTTTATGTGGCTCACTTTTAAGAAAAAATCTGTTAAATTTAAATGAAGCAATTTCTAACATTGAATTAAATAAATAAATAATATTACTTTTTTTTTTATCTCCTCAATAGCGTCGTTGTCTTGGATTTTTTCATGGGAGTTGTCGGCCATCTTTAGCCGACAATAGCACATTTTCTTTTCATTTTTTCATTTTCTATCCTTATATTAGTAGTTTTATTCATGGATTTCAGTTTTTATGCCTTTTTTGCTTACCTTAGTGTGTTTTTGCTCCTCCTTCATTAGTAAGGCTTTGTTGGATTTTAAATCTCTTCCTCATGACAAATTAAGAACTTATTTTCCTTTTGATTTTATCTTATAATATAAGCATATTCAAAGCTTTCAAGATATAAGAATTCTAAGACCAGAGAAGGTCATTTAACTAGGAGATCTGAATTAAGCTCTATCAATGTTTTGAAATGTTATTTGAGATCTAGTTCTTTTTCTCCTTATTGTAGGGGTAGAATTGTGTACTCTCATTAAGTGTTGTTCACACATTATTATTCATGAAGAGTACTCCCTTTCTAGTATTAAAGGAACTTGATTTGTATTATGTTATGTTGGCCCTAGGCACCAAGAAGGGGGGGATTGAATTGGTGTTTAAAAAAGTTAGAATGAGGATAAGAAAGAGTAGAAAAGAAGACACAAGATTTATAGTGGTTCTGGTATAATCAACCCTATGTCCACTCCTCAATTCTCTACAACTGGGTGTTTCACTCACTCAAAATGGTGTTTCCAATATCGCACCTAACTTTTACACTTTGTATTTTCAAGCTCACACAACAACCTTTCTTACAAGTGTTTTCTAAGGCTAACACTAAAACCTTTCTTAAGTGTTTTCACAGGCTCACACTAATACCTTTCTTTAGTGTTTTTACAGACTCGCATTGAAACCTATTACAATTGGTATTTATGCTCACACCAAACAATCACTTAAAGAATAGAAAGAATGAGTAGTAAAAGTACAAGAGTTTTATTACAAGTTAATGAATTATCTTACATTTTACATATGTTTGGTGCATTATTTATAGCCCATACCCACCAAAGAGATGTTACACTATGAAGTTCATTAAATATCCAAATCATGCTAAGCAGGTTCTGTATTAATTGCATGACAGGCAACAGTCGCAGTCGCTATTGAGAATTCTCAGTCGCGACATTCCAATTTCTATACGGGAGCCAAAAATTACGGCAAAAAACCCCATTTTTGTCTAACGGTTAGTCCACATGTCATCTCCTCATTGGTTTAGCAGGGAAAATATAGTCGTTGCTTTCTAACTGCTCATAAAAGTCACAGTCGTGATTATTCTTTGTATAGGGTGTGACTCATGATGCGAATTCTTCAGTTTGAAAGACAATCTTCTTCTTCTTCTTGAATCGCGGTCGCTACCCAAAATGTTGGCCTCACAAATTTTATTCTTCAGCAAATACCTGGGAAACTTGGTATGTTGTGATTGTGGACTTGGTTCCCTCTTTAAACATTATGATATTTGCAATCGCGAATGAGACGCGACATTGACCACGAATTCTTCTGTGAATTTGATACTCCCATCTTTGGATGAATCGAGGCAAAGATGATGCCCGTAAATTCGTCTGGCTTGGTTTCATCCTATTCTTGAACTAAATCGTGATCGCAAATTATAAGTTACTGACCACAAATTTGGATGAATTTTTCCTTCTTAAAGATTATGAACTTCATCCAACTTTCACTTGAAAAACTAGCTTAAATATGCAAAACAACACTCAATTGAAACATTAGGATTGATCAATCTCCTTTGTCAAGATCAAAAAGGCCTGAGACTTAGGATTAACCATCCTAGTCTAACAATCTCCCCCTTTTTGATTTTGACAACTTAGATTGATCCTAAGGAAAAATAATGCAAAAATATGAAGTTGGAGTGTAATATGATTCAATGAATGCTTAAGTTGAAATCTCTTAAGTATGGCATTCAATCAATCAAAAAATGAAATTTCTAAAAACCTAAATATGATGTTCCCCCTCAACTTATGCTATTATTTGCAAGTTATATTATCACCCCCTTAAACTTAAAATCTTTCTTATTTCTATCTTTCCCCCTTTAGCAAGATCAAAAAGAGGGTGCATAAGGGAAAATAATACATGCATAACAAATAGATAAATGTTCATAAGGAGCAAAAAAATAAGAATGCAATAAAAGTAAATTTCATCAATCACATATGACAAGGAATTTTAAAGAAACATTGAATATTTATTTATAAACAACTATGGGATCACAACTTTTCAATTTTGAAAATAAAAAAGGAAAATATAAGGAACCCCTAGTCTATAAAGTTGGAGAATCATCATCATCTCTAAAAGTATCCTATATTTCCTCATCATTATTGGCACCTTCTGCTTCATCTCCAACCTCAACTTCTGTATTGCCCTCTTCTTCTTAAGTATCTTTAAATTCTATGTAGTTCAGAAGATGGCAAGGAGAAACACCCAACTTTTCTTGTAAATCCACTATGTCACTATAATGATGTGAGAGAAATAGGAATCACCTCTTCATCATTCTCATCATCTTGTTCAATTTTCTGTTAATGGTGGCAAGAGATAGTTTGGATTTAGGTTTTGGTTAAGGAGAGGGGACTGGAGGTGCTCTTTCTTCAATGATGAGCCTCTTTCTATTAAAGGCTTGGGAGGTCTCTATTTTCTTGTCCCCAGTAGCACCCAGGGTATAGGCATAGGTATCCAGATGTATGGCTTTGGCGTTGATAAAATAAGTGAGGTCAATAAAGTTCTGAAAAAGGATGAGTTTCTTGGTGAGGAATTTTTCACTTTCCTTATCAAGTGCCCCTATAAAGCGATAAATCGCAGTAATGTGAGAAGGCAGAAGGAATTATCTTTTGGGTTTGGTACTCATGTGGATCAATTGATCCACAAAATACCAGCTAGTTTGAATCAATTTGTTTTTGACAAGACATAAAAGAAATGCCAAATCTTTTTGTGATACTTTCTCATTACCATCAGCTCTAGCATTTACAGAAAAGGTGATGATATGATGGAGTATCCAAAGGGGTAGGGTTTTAATGTGTTTGACTAATGAAGTTATGGGGTTATGTTTAGTTTTAATAGATATTTTCGACCAAAATTCAAAATAAATGACATCAAGTACAGAGATGATAAAAGAAATGTTTTCTCTGACTTAAAGATTAAAAAGGGAGCAAAGTTGTTCAAAGGTGATATAAAAAGGATCGCTAAAGCTCGAAATACGAACTCATATTGCCCCACTCAAAAATCGGTTTTGCAACTCAATTAGACCATGCACATAAATTCCCTCACAATTTCTTCATAACCAAGTTCATCCTGAAAGATGAACTCGCTCCAGCCCAAGTTGGAGAGGAAAGCACAAATCTCTGTATTGATGCCCATGGTCTTCAATAGAAAGGTATAAGGAATCTTGTTGGGGAGGATGATCTTAGAAGAATTTACTTTGTACCTTTCTTTCTCTTCCTTGGTGATGCCTTTCATTAGGTGGACTGTAGGGGGTGCAGATGGCTGAGCCACAACCTTGCCCTTGTCTGCTCTTGAGATCTTCTTGAGAGCCATTGTAAAAGATGTAGAGATTAGAACCTTTTGAGAGTTTTGGAAGGATAAGAGTTTTGGAGTAGGATGAAGTGATGAGAATCATTATTTAGAGGGTTTATATAGCCATTGAAGGGGTGCACAAATGGCTAGAAATTGATTTATGAAGAGTTAGAAATGATTAGTAATCAAATCACTTAATGGCTTGACAGTTACTCAAATTCGCTTCTTCGAATTCTGGGATCGCGACCTCGATTTTTGAAAAATGTGAGTAACAAACAAATTTTTCTTGGGAATATATGCTACAACGGTTAGAAATTTGAATTCTTGACCAAAATTCTCAGTGGAGCTTGATTCTTTCAACCGCGATTTGATGTTTGACAGCTGAGTAACTAAGACTTATAATTTATGACCGTGAAGTTAAAATAGCGACTGCAAATTATGAGTTAGCTAGGATAAGAATGAAAAATTAAGTTTTGAAAAAATCAAAATTGTGATCCATTGGAATATGTCATACAGAAAACACAAGACATACAATTAATCAATCAACAATCATACATAAGATCAAAATTTTCACTTTAGGGAACTTTCATCAAGTATTGCTAATTCTCTTAATGAAGTTCAATCTTTCTTCATTAATAAGTTTAGTGAAAATCTCTACAAGTTAATGATTTATGTCAAAAATTTCTAACACAACATCACCCTTTTGCACGTGATCTCTAAGGAAATGATGTTTTATGTCTATGTGTTTGCTCCTAGTGTGTTGGATGAGATTCTTAGAAATATTAATAGCACTAGTATGATCACATTTAATAGGAATGTGATCAATCACTTTGCCAAAATCCTTTAATTATTATTTCATTCAAAGTACTTAGGTGCAATAACATCCCGCAGCAACATACTTGGCTTCTGGGGTGGATAAGGTGTAACATCCCCATCCACATTCATTGACATTATCACATGAATATATTCATTGTATAAATGATTTAAACTACACATGAACATAGGCATTGGATAAATGGTTATTTTGACATGTGAATTGTAGAAGCACGATATTGACACTTGCACCGTTGCATTTGGGACACTTGAACATATATGTAGTGTTTGTATAGTTGTATGACCAATTGTTTTAAGTTGTGTGCTTGTTATAGCATCATAAATAATGGTGTTATAGAGCTTATTTTAAAGTATAAGGAGCATCTAGGAATTAGGAGATGGATGGAGGTGTTTAAGGAGTGAAGAAGAGGGGCTAAAAGAGGAAAGTGAACTTCCAACCAATAGGAATGCAACACCATGATTTTGTCTTATTGCAATAGGCTTACAAGTGGAATTTTTAACCCTTTAGGATCATAATTAATGGGTTATATGTGAGTTATATCAGAATAGAGTGAGAGCTAAGGAAGAAAGAAGAAAGGAAGAAGAAAAAGAAGAAGAAGAAGAAGAAGAAGAAGAAGAGGAAGAAGTGTGGGCTGCCTAGGAAAGAGTCGTAAGGTTTTCTAATTCTGGGACAATAGGTAAGTTAATTATCTTCTTCTCAACTAAAATTAACCTCTCATGACATGTTAATCATGCATGGTTAGTGAGAATTATGGAGTAATTGAGGTAGAGCTCTTGGATGGAAGTTGAAATTCAAGAGAACAAGAGCTATTTGTGTTGGATTTTGCTGTTAGAATAGGATTTTGTACCAATGATTTCATAACACTAGAAGAGGAATTAGGGAAAGTAAAAAATATGAAATTTGTAGATTTATATCCCATATAAATTCATATGAAATAGTTTTGCTTGATTTAGTGTGTGTGAGGAGTTATGACTCCTTCATTAGGGCTAGTTCACAACCAATAGAGATGACCTCAGTCTTTCTATTTTCTTATATTTTGATGGCTTTATGTTCTGATTCTGACAAAGTGTAAATCATTAAATTTATAGGTTTATATCCCATCTAAATATCTATGAAGCAGTTTTATTTATTTGTTGTGTGGAAAGAGATATGGCTCGTTGATTGGGACTAACCCTATACCCAGATGAAACCCCACCTTTCTTTTAATTTTGTTTTCCAAGAATTTGATGGCCATAGATTCAGAATTTGATGATGGAACCAACTTTAAAGTTGTATATCTATGTATGATCTATATACTTGTGAAATATTTTTGCGAAAACCATCATGGTTGTTGAGATATTGTCCCTTCACCATGACTCTTTGTCAACATATTATAAACCTACTCACCCTGAGATTGGTCCTTTGTTTTGGTGACCTTATATACTGAATTAGATAATGAGTAAAACACTAAAAATGTTCATTTATATATTTTGTAACTGATGGTAGATTATTATTGCAATTGGATTTTCATAATTTGAGATACACTGAAGAATGTAAGACCTATTTAGACTAAGATGATATTGCAATGGGGCAAATTTTAAAAATTCACCACATTTTTTGTGTGTCTGATATTAGCCTAAAATTTGAATATGTTATATTATTATTTGTGTAGTTTGTTTTAAAAAAAAGAATCAAGTCATTTGGATAAGTATATCTAGAGTTATTGCCATGAGAGTGTAGCAAGCTTAAGCTGCCATATAAGGATAATATGCATAGACACTAGGTCCATTTGCATGAATCATGCCATAGTTGCATACCAAACATTCATAATCATTTTGACATACTTATAACCATGTATGTATCAAATGTTAGGATCTCAAAACTTTGAGGAAGCCCTAGAGAGAGAGAGAGAGAGAACCAACCTTGCCATAAATGTTGGTCACATCAAAAGGTGAGTAAAAACCATAATTAGATTCAATGTGTGTGTGTGATAATTTTATGATATGATTATATTTGATTACATGTATATATGATTGAATTGTTACATTTTAGATGTGAATACAAGTCAAGTGAAAATCATATGCTCTTAATGATTACTTGGTATACCATTTGTGAATGAACACTTGCATATGGAACTAAAAAGACGTTGTGACCGGCTTGTCAATCACTTGTAAATCAAGTGAAAAATGGACTAATATATCTCATTGATACATGTTATTGATCAAATGAATCACTTGTTATATGCTGGCTAGCAAAATCAAATGTCACTTGAATCACATGAATTCCCGGGAGCAGTATTTGCCTTGCATGGTCACGATAAAAATTAATCCATTGCACTTGCACTTGCATAGTCAAATTTTAAACTTGTAATATATCTTGATGATATTTCATTATTAGCTGTGACATAAGAATCTGATTATTATTTTTTTCATTGAGTCGCGACTCACCAAATAGTAATTATATTTTTCAAATACCGAAGAATAGAGGTTTGACATTTTAATGCTTAGAGTTTTGCATTGAGACACATGGACCACAGGTCGTCAGCTGAATTCCAACTCTCTCTTTTCTTATGTCATGTACATACATTTAGATAGGAACTAGTTATGGTCACTAGTCTTGACATTAGTTAACATATATGTACATTAAATACATGTTTGATTGTGTATGTATGATGAATAAAACCTTTATGCTTATATATGATGGACATGAATGCTATGAGTTTTGTAAATGGAAATGGTCGTTACAGTTTTGGCATCAAAGCGGGGATAGGTTCCATAGGGACATACATATGAACATGGCATTACTTTGCACTATTTTGCATTATCATATGACATAGGCTTATATGTCTATAGGGCTTTAGCAGAAGGTAGTCATGGTAGTACCCATGGCTCACCATGGAGAGAGCAGTCAACCGATTTGCATTCCATAGAAGCATCATCCTAACCATTAAGAGATCAACCTGCTAATAAAGTTAGATCTCCTACACATTCTCATGCACAACACATATCTCATAGTCAACCACAACATAGAATTGGTGAACCAAAAGTGCAGGGTATAGAAATTCAAAGAGAGAGAAGGTATGATAAATTAAGAAAGCAAGGTGTAGTGGACTTCAGTGGTACCACAGATCCATCAATGGTAGAGACATGGCTAAAAAGAACACAAAGAGTTTTGAACTTGATGAAATGCACACCAGAAGAAAAGTTTGATTATGCAGTATCGCTATTATAGGGGGATGCATACGATTGGTGGGAAACCATTCCAGGGAGTGATGCCTAGCCTCCAGTGCTTACATGGGATGACTTTCTTCATGATTTCAATAACAATTAAATGCCAAAAGTATGTAAAGATGATAAAAGAAGAGGTTTTTCGAACCTAAAGCAAGGACAAATGACTATAGCTGAATATGAGGTAAAATTTAATCAATTATCTCATTATGCGTCCTTCATGGTAGCCACTGATAAAGACAAATGTCACAAATTTTAAGAGAGACTGAGATGTGAGATTAGAAATAAGATCACAGCTACAGATCTTGAAAGTTATACCAAGCTAAAAGCTACTGCAATCAAGGTTGAAAGGTTAGAAAAAGAAAGGATAGAGCAACGAGTAAAAAGAGGGCCTAGTGAGTTTATGGGTGATTTTAATAGAAACAAAGGAAAACATGGAGATTATATGTCATCACAGTCCAGTGCTAGTAGTGGTTACTCTAACTATAGATGCAGAGGGTTAGGAGTTTCATCATATGTAGGCAGAGGTCAAGGCCAAGTTATACAACAATAACCCTTATGTGTACATTGTGGCAGACAACATATGGGTGAATGTAGAAAATTGACTAAGGGGTGCTACTTTTATGGGTCTCTTGATCATATGATTAGAGATTGTCCTAAAAGATCGAGAATTTTACAAGGAAGCAGAGGCAGAGCTACATCAGAGCCCACAGTTGAAGTTTCAAAGGCAAGTGGAGTTGGAGTATCATTTGGTAGAGGCAAAGGCAGAGGTCGAACAACCATAATTGGCCAGGGTATGAGCATATCAGAAAGTCAGAGTTTTAAACCCCTGACACAGGCCAGAGTATTTGCCATGACTAGGCAAGAAGATGTTGCTGCTCCAAAAGTAATCACTAGTAAACTTTTTCTCCATGATTTATATAAGTCAATGCATTAATTGATCCTAGCTCCATACATTCATTCATTTCATTGAACATGGCATCACAATTATGCAGTAAGCATCAACCTTTAGGTTTTGATCTATGTGTTAGTACTCCTTTGAGAGATGTGATGATTATGGATAAGGTATGTCGTGATTGTGTGATTCACATTGATGATGTTGAGTTGAATGTTGATCTAGTACTGTTGCCATTATGTGAATTTGATATGATATTGGGTATGGATTGATTGTCAATATATCATGTAATAGTGAATTGTTTTACTAAGAAAGTTGTTCTGGAATCTCCAAATCATATAAGTGTTATGTTTCAAGGGAAATCAAATTGTACCTGTATTTCTAATTTCTGCTATCAAGGCTTTTCACATGATTAAAAGTGGTTGTGAGGCTTATTTGGCACATGTAGTAGATAAAAGGTTAACAAATGAATTACTTGAGAATATTTCCGTGGTGAATGAGTTTCCAGATGTGTACCCAGCTGACTTACCTGGTTTGCCACCTGATAGGAGATAGAATTCACAATTGAGTTAGTCCCAGGAATTGCATCAATATCCATACCACCTTATAGGATGGCTTCAACTGAGTTGAGAGAATTAAAGACCAATTGCAGGAACTGCTTGAAAAGGGATTCATCAGACCTAGTGTGTCACCATGGGGTGCTCCAGTATTATTTGTTAAAAAGAAAGATGGGAACAATGAGATTATGTATTGATTATAGGCAGTTAAATCGAGTCACTGTGAAGAACAAATATCCTTTACCAAGGATAGATGATCTGTTTGACCAATTACAAGGAGCAAGGGTGCTTTCTAAAATTGACCTAAAATCAGGATATTATCAGCTTAAAATTTCAAACTCATATGTACCGAAGATAACTTTTCGAACTAGGTATGGGCATTATGAATTTTTGGTGATGCCATTTGGTTTGACTAATGCACCAACAACATTTATGGCTCTTATGAACAAAGTGTTATAGCCTTACTTAGACAAATTTGTAATTGTGTTCATTGATGACATACTGGTGTATTCAAGGAGCAGAGAGGACCATGAACAACATTTAAGGATTGTGTTGCAAATTTTGAGAGAAAAATGACTATTTGCTAAATTAAACAAGTGCGAGTTCTGGATTGACCATGTGGTATTTTTAGGACATATAGTTTCTGAAAGGGCATAGAGGTGGATTTAAACAAAATTGAAGCAATATTAAAATGGGAAACCCAAAGAATGTTGCAGAAGTCTGAAGTTTCTTAGGACTAGCTGGGTATTATAGTCGATTTGTTAAGGGATTTTCACTTATAACTACTTCTTTGACTAAGTTACTTCAAAAAAATGTACCATTTTAGTGGTCTAAAGCATGTCAGGAGAGTTTTGATGAATTAAAAGATAGATTGACATCAGCTCCAGTGTTAGCCATTCCTACTGGTAATGGAGGATTTGTAGTATATAGTAATGCCTCTCATTAAGGTTTGGGATGTGTTCTAATGCAGCATGGTAAGGTAATTGCATATGCATCTAGATAACTAAAACCTTATGAATTATCTTATCCAGTACATGACCTAAAACTTATTGTCGTTGTGTTTGCTTTGAAAATATGGAGACACTACTTGTATGGCGAAACTTTTTAGATATTTACAGATCACAAGAGCTTGAAGTATTTGATGAGCCAAAAAGAATTAAACATGAGACTGAGGTGGTGGTTAGAACTGCTAAAAGATTATGATTGTACCATTGAGTATCACCAAGGGAAGACAAATATGGTTGCTGATGCTTTGAGCAGGAAATCAAAAAGCGGTGTAGCTCATTTACAGGTATTTCCATTGTCTTATTTAGTTCAATTACCAGTTATGAATATGGAACTAAACGTATAAAAGAATGGGGTATTGATTGCTACTTTTCAAGTGAGACCAATGTTACATGATCGAATTAAAAAAGCATAAGGCAAGGATCCAAAGTTACATAAAATGATTGAAATGGTAAAACATGGGAGACATGGAGATTTTGATATTTGAAATGATGCCTTGATGTTGGATTCTTATATTTATGTGCCTAACATTGATAACTTGCAAAGATAAATCCTAAAAAAAGCACATAATGCTTCATATTTCATACATCCAGGAATGACAAAGATGTATAATACCCTGTGATCTCATTTTTGGTGGCCTAAAATGAAGATAAATGTAATAACCTATGTTTCAACATGTTTGACTTGTCAGTAGATCAAAACTGAACATGAAGCATCAGCTGGAAAATTGAAACCATTGATGATCTAGTATGGAAATGGGAAAGAATAACCATGGACTTTGTATATAGGTTATCGAGGACTTTAAAGAAGATTGATGCTATATAGGTGATCATTGATAGACTAACTAAATCAACTCACTGTTTGCCTATTCGGTGGGGTAGTTCACTTAAGCACTTAACTAAGAAATATGTGGATGAAATTGTCAGATTACATGGCATTCTAGTGTCCATTGTATCAAATAGAGATCCAAGATTTACATCTCGATTTTGGGTCAGTTTGCAACAGACTTTAGATAGCAAGTTGAGTTTCAGTACTAGCTTTCATTCGCAGACAGATGGGCAATTAGGAAGGACAATTCAGACACTTGAAGAGATGCTTCAAGTTTATATGATAGATTTCAAAGGTGCATAGGATGAATATATTGCTTTGATTGAATATACAGATGGCACCATATGAAGCACTATATGGAAGAAAATGTTGAAGTCCAATCTATTAGGATGAAGAAGGGATGCATGTTTTAGAAGGGCCAGAACTAGTGCAAGACACTATAGACAAAGTGTTCCTTCGAGTTTCACCATGGAAAGGAATAATTCAATTTGGTAAGAAGGGAAAACTAAGTCCTCGATACATAAGACCATATGAGATCTTAGAAAGAAACAGTCCATTGGATTATAGGCTAGCACTACCACCAGAGATGGCTCAGATTCATGATGTATTCCATATGAGTATGCTCAGGAAGTATCGGTCTGATCCCATGCATATACTTAGGGATCCAACGATAACAATTATAGATGATATAAGTTACGTTAAAGAACCAGTGGAAATCATCGATTATAAGACAAAATAGTTATGAAATCGAGAAATCACTTTAGTTAAAGGTGTTATAGAGAAACTACTCACAAGAAGAGGCTACATTAAAAATCAAAGCGAACATGAAACGACAATATCCATAATTGTTTACAGGTATTGAATTTTGAGGACGAAATTCTTTATAAAAGGGAAAGAAATGTAACATCCCCATCCACATTCATTAGCATTATCACATGAACATATTCATTGCATACATGATTTGAAACTACACATGAACATAGGCATTCAATAAATGGTCATTTAGATATCTGAATTGTAGAAGCATGAAAATGACACTTGCACCGTTGCATTTAGGACATTTAAATATATATGCAGTGTTTGTATAGTTGCATGACAAATTGTTTTAGGTTGTGTGCTTGCTATAGCATCATAAATAATGGTGTTATAGAGCTTATTTTAAAGTATAAGGAGTATCTAGGAATTAGGAGATGGATGGAGGTGCTTAAGGAGTGAAGAAAAGGGGCTAAAAGAGGAAAGTGAACTTCCAACCAATAGGAATGCAATATCATGATTTTGTCTTATTACAATAGGCTTACAAGTGGAATTTTGACCCTTTAGGATCAAAATTAAGGGGTTAGACATGAGTTAATAAGAGTGAGAGAACTAAGGAAGAAAGAAAGAAAGGAAGAAGAAGAAGAAGAAGAAGAAGAACAAAAAGAAAAAGGAGAAGAAGCGTGGGCTGCATAGGAAAGAGTCTTAACATTTTCTAATTTTGGGATAATAGGTAAGTTAATTTATCTTCTTCTCAACTAAAATCAACCTCTCATGACATGTTAATCATGCATGGCTAATAAGAATTATGGAGTAATTGAGGGAGAGCTTATGGATGGAAGTTGAAATTCAAGAGAACAAGAGCTATTTATGTTGGATTTTGTACCCATGATTTCATAATACTAGAAAAGGAATTAGGGAAAGTGAAAAATATGAAATTTAAAGCTTTATATCACATATAAATTCATATGAAACAGTTTTGCTTGATTTGGTGTGTGTGAGGAGTTATGACTCCTTCATTAGGGTTAGTTCACAACCAACTGAGATGACCTTAGTCTTTTTGTTTTCTTATATTTTGATGGCCTTATGTTCTGATTCTGACGAATTGTAAAATATTAAATTTGTAGGTTTATATCCCCTCTAAATAATGCAAAGTAGTTTTGACTTATTTGTTTTGTGAAAAGAGATATGGCTCATTGATTGGGACTGACCTTGTATCCGGATGAAACCCCACCTTTCTTTTAATTTTATTTTCTAAGAATTTGATAGCCATAGATTCAGAATTTGATGATGGCATAAACTTTAAAGTTTTAAATCTATGTCTAATCTATATACCTATGAAATATTTTTGCCAAATCCATCATGGTTGTTGAGATATTGTCCCTTCATCATGACTATTTGTCAATATGTTACAAACCTACTCATCCTGAGATTGGTCCTTTGTTTTGGTGACCATATACACTGAATTAGACAATGAGTAAAACATGAAAAATGTTCACTTATATGTTTTGTAACTTATGGTAGATTATTATTACAATTGGATTTGTAAAATTTGAGATACACCCAAGAATGTAAGACCTACTCAGACTGAGATGACATTGTAACGGGGAAAATTTTAAAAATTCACCATATTTTTTGTGTCTGATATTGGCTTGAAATTTGAATATGTTGTATCAGTATGTGTCTAGTTTGTTTGAAAAAAATAATTAAGTCATTTGGATAAATATATCTAGATTTATTATTGTAAGAGTGTAGCAAGCTTAGGCTGCCATATAAAAAAAATATGCATAGGCACTAGGTCCACTTGCATGAATCATGCCATAGTTGCATACCAAGCATTCATAATCATTTTGACATACTTATAACCATGTATGTATCAAATGTTAGGATCTCAAAACTTTAAGGAAGTCCTAGAGAGCGAACCAAACCTACCATAAAGGTTGGTCACATCAAAAGGTGAGTAAAAACCATAATTAGATTCAATGTGTGTGTGTGTGATAATTTTATGATATGATTATGTTCTATTACATGTATATATGATTGAATTGTTACATTTTACA